>CM021101.1:862002249-862193062 GCA_007115665.2 Sequoiadendron giganteum
GAAGGCCGGATTTAGGAAACATGTGGCTACATGGATGGGCCTATGAAGTTGGTTTTTCCATCTCCTATCAATGATCTCCCAAATGGGATGATACTTATCTTCAACTCCACCATAGACTGATCTAATGGCCTCTTTGGCCCTATCCATGCCCTCATATATGTATCCCAATGCGGGCTTCTCCCCATCTGCAACTCGTAGGAGAACTAGCAAGGGCTCAATAAACTGCAAAGTGCAAACATGTTTCACAAATAAGTGAATGAAAATAAACAAATAAAAGATATGATTAAAAATTAAAACATAATAAAGAATTAAATTTTACCTTCACAATCTCCTCCACTGGTGTCCAAGACCCTTGCTCATCAAAAATGCAATCGGCCACACCAATCCCTACAGTGCCTGTAGAAAACGATGAGGAAGACCACTCCTCACCAACAAACATGCGCCTTAAAGCTGCCTTTGACCGAATCAAGGATTGCAACGTGATAAAATTAGTTGCAAACCTAGTGATGCCAGGACGAGACAACTCCCTCAACCCCGTGTATTGCCTCATAAGGTTAAGCACCCATGTGTGATTGTATATAAATTTGCAAATTTTTCTACCTGCATCCACACATGTTTTGATCCGTGGGAGCTTGTCAAAATCCTCCATCATGAGGTCAATGCAATGGGCGGCACATGGAGTCCAGAATATAGTAGGGTGCCTCTCCATCAATAATCTACCAGCAGCAACATAGTTTGCTGCATTGTCTGTCACCACTTGCACTACATTCTCTTCCCCCACATCTGCTATCACCTCCTCTACAGCCTCACACAGAAATGTGGCATTTTTTAATTGGGCAGAAGCATCAATGGACTTAATGAAAACGGTGTCACCTAAAAGAATAAGCAAAACCAGTTATTCAATAAATTAAAAAACAAAAATCAGCCATATTAAATTATTAATCACTAAATCAAATGCAAATTTCAATGCATTGATGGAAGTACAATTACCTCCGGAAGACACTAGAAAATTAAGCAGCGTCCTATTTCTCCTATCGGTCCAACCATCAGTCATGATGGTGCAACCAATCCTCCTCCACTGCTCACGCTGCTCCTCTAATTGTGCTTTCACATCTGCCACTTTTTGAGTCAAAAGTGGGCCCTTTAATTCATCTTCAGAAGGGGCTTTGAACCCCGGCCCACATATGGTTATGGCATCAACCATGTTTTGCCAAAAAGGTGACCTAAAACATGTCATAAATAAATTAATAAGTTACTTACATAAGTATTGTAAAATGAAAAGTTTTAAGATTTTAACTGCACTAAATTTGAATTCGATAATGAGATACATCTAGATTCTAAAATAATAAATTTTAAAACAATTAAACAAAAAAAATTACCTAGCTACATGGAAGGGAATGGTGCAGTAGTACCAAAAGTTTGCAATTGTCTTTTTTGTTGCATCATGTACATCCTTGTTCCAACCCATGCTCTCAAGCGACGGTTGGGAACCAGGAGTAGTCCGTGGTACAAAATATGAGTCCACCCTAGATTTACAAACTCTAGGGCCAATAATACTGCCACTACCACTATCACTAGCAGTACTAGCGCCACCAATAGTAGGAGTATGCACAGGGATAGCTGGTGCAAAAGCAATACCACTAGCACAAGCACTAGCACTAGGACGGTATGGAGGCATGGAAGAAGCATCTCCAACAGCACCAAGTCCATGTCCAACTCCCAAACTCACCAATTCATGCTTTTGTTTTTTTTTCATCTCTTTTTGTAATTCAAAAGTTTCTAATTGCACCTGCACTTCACGGACAGCCTCAGGAGGTGCTATAGGGCATCCAGCTGCATCATGGATGGGTATGTGTGCAATATGGTATTTTAATCGATTTATGCCTCCATGATATATTGTTTTGCAGTATTTACATTTTGCTTCTCCTTTTTTCATTCCAAGAAAGATTTCAGCATGTTTCCAAGCAGGGTCTTTTCTGCCTGGGGTTTGAGACATTGTGAAAATAATAATATGTTTTGATTTGCAAATGAATGTGGCTGCAATAACAAGTAGGGTTTATAAAATTATTTATATTGCAAGTAGGGTTTGTAAAAAAAAAATGCAAACTAAAAAAAACAATGATTTTTCAAATTACAATGAATTATTTGTTAAAAAAACACAAAAAAAACCAATAAAAATCAAACTTACCTCTTATATTTGGCTTGGAATGCAATGCAAACTCCTCCCAATCACTGGTAATGAGCTCTCAATGCACCTCCTTGCTGTTATGAAGCTTCCCAAATGGTATGTGGCCTTGTATTTGTCTTCAACAGCTTGCTGGTTGCCCTCTCTTCTCCTCCTATTTTTCCTCACAACTCTCTCTTCTCCTCCTATTTTGCCAAATGAATGAAATGAGGTTGCTTTTAGGGTTGGGGAGATAATATAACACAAAAAAAAAACAAAAACATCAGTTTTTATGTTTTTTATTCACTTTTTTTGTTGCTGTCGTCAGCCGCGTCCAGGGATTGGGACTCTCCGGGAAGCGGCGAGTCCGGCGAGTCCTGCCAGGACTCGGCCGCGTCTGCGTCCGGGCTCCCAGGACCCGGCCAGGTGTGCTCGGCTCGGGACTCGCCGAGTTTGGGCGCTTCCGGGCGAGTCTTGTAACTATGATTTATACCATTCAAGGTAGGTGACTCATGGGGGCAATGTACTGTTTGGTGAAAGAGGTGGCTTTTCATAAAATATATCCCTTTGTTAGATTTAATGTTTGCCTTTAAAGGCTTACTATTACAATAATATATATTTTTGAAAATGATATATTATTACTAATAATTATGATATTTCAAATTATATACTTATTTTATTATTTTATTTTTTATTGAACATATTTTAACATTAAAGTATAATAATAAAACCAATTTGCTAATTGTTGATTTAAGGTAGCTTCGGTTAGATATAAATGATGATTGCATTTATGCATCATTATCATTTATATATAATCGAAATCTACTTTTTAAAGTATAATATCTGCAAGTTATTCGAATTTTTGATCATGAATAAATTTGAAATCAAATGCTGATCGAACTTCATATACACTAATCACTATTTGCTAAATGCATGCGGGTGTTTGGATATTAGCCACCAATAATTATCTGTTGACTAAGAGGAGTCCGCATACTCAAGGGACATGTCCTCTCATGAGACGCGTCTCTCCTTGAGGCGTGTCTCCTCTTAAGATAGAAAGACATGAATTGGATCTTCTATTGTAGATATCAAAAATACATAAATATTCTGCAATAAGATCAGAAATAAAAACATTAGAAATTTGACTTAGAATATATACACAGAAATTGAGATCTAGGATTTGCTTATTCTCCACTTAGATATAATTTGATTACATTTGATTACATTTACATGGTATTAGAGCCACGTTGAGAAAATCCAAATCAAATCTAGATATCAGATTATTTAGAAAAAATAGTATTTTTAAGAAATCAATTACACATCACATTCTTCATAATGTCAAGTGTGATCAGATTTGAAGACCGTCTTGAAGGTGCAAACAACTTCACATCATGGAAATTCAGAATCATGATGATTCTAAAAGAAAATAAGTTAGACTCATTTGTGAAAGAAAACAAGAGAGAACCAAAGGATGATCTAGAGAAAACTCAATGGATTGAGAACAATGAGAAAGCCATGAAAATTTTAGTAGATGCAGTTAGGGATCATATAGTACCTATTTTGTCAAAACATGAGACTGCATATCTAATGTTTAAATCCCTTGAGAGCACCTTTGAAATAAACAACACCAGTAGGACCCTTGCATTAAAAAGGCAACTTAACAATGTTCAAATAAACAAAGGAGAATCTATTAATGCATACTTCATGAGAATCACTGAACTAAGGGATCAACTATCAACAATTGGATATCAAATTGATAGCAAGGAGTTAACACTAATAGCTCTAGGAGGCCTACCAAACTCATGGGAGTCATTTGTTCAATGAATAAGTGCGAGATCTAAACTCCCTAAATTTGATAGGCTAAGAACAGACTGCTTACAAGAAGAAACAAGACTCTTAACAAAAGAAAACAAATAGAAACCCATAGATGAGGATATTCATGTGCTCAACACAACATCTAATAGAAGGGGTAAGAAGAATTCTTATGGGAAAGGATCATTTAAGAGAAAGAGAAATTCCTATGGAAAATGATCATTCAAGAAGAGGAAAGGCATCTCTCAAATACAATGTTTCAGATGTGATCAATATGGACACTATGCAATGAAGTGCCCTGATAGAACAAAACAACAAGCATCTTTTGCTAAAGTAGGAAAAACAAATATAGACTCTGAGAAATTTGTCTTCTATTCAGCCTTATCAAGTCAAGTATCTAACAATATCAACAACTGGGTAGTTGATAGTGGTTCATCAAGGCACATCACAGGGTTCGGAGAACACCTAGACACTATGACTGAAGAAGTTGATGAAGAAGTAACTATTGGGGATGATTCTACACATCCCGTAAAAGGGGTTGGAACTTGCTCCATCAAATTGAAATCTGGTCTCTCCCTACAACTCACTAGAGTCTTATTTGTACCAAGAATAAAGAGGAATCTAATATCCATCTCTGCTCTTGAAGACAATGGATATAGGGTTACCTTTATGGATGGAAAAGTTTTGGCATGGCCACATAACTTCACTATAAAGAAAGCACAAACCATAGGTATAAGACAAGGTTATCTTTACAAACTGTGCACTGACATCAAACAAGCCCTTACCCTTGAGACTTCTAATTCAAATGAAATTTGGCTTCGAAGATTAGGACACATTCATTTCCATGCCCTACCCTCTATAGAAAACTAGTAACAAGATTGTCTAAATTAAAACAAACTCATGAAGGAGCTTGTAAAGGGTGTGCCCTAGGAAAGAATACAAAGGGATCCTTCCAAAATAGTTTGAGTAAAACCAAAAACGTGTTAGAACTGGTTCACTCTGACTTATGTGGACCCATGTCTGTACCCTCCATGACGGGCTTCCTATACTATGTAATATTTATAGATGACTTCTCTAGGAAGACCTGGATTTATTTTCTTAAGTGTAAAGAATCAATAGAAATCCTTAAAAGGTTTAAGGAGTTTAAAGCTCTTACTGAAAACTTCTCCGGGAAGAAAATCAAAATTCTAAGGACAGACAATGGGAAGGAATACACTTCTGAAATCTTTAAGGAATTTTGCATGAATGTTGGGACTAAGAGGGAGTTTACAGTAGCCTACAACTCTCAACAAAATGGTGTTGCTGAAAGAAAAAATAGAACTATTGTAGAAGCTGCTAAAGCAATGTTATTTGACCAGAACATAGAAACCTCATTTTGGGTAGAAGTCTCCAGAACAGTTGTTTACATCCAAAATAAATGTCCACATTCTCATCTAGATAACAAGACTCCTGAAGAAGTTTTTACTGGTATAAAACTTGACATTAGTCACTTAAGGATCTTTGGTTGCCCGATCTACATTCATGTACCTAAAGAAAAGAGATTCAAACTAGAACCTTCTGGAAAGAAAGGGGTATTTGTGGGATATATTGAAACCTCTAAAGCCTATAGAATATTCATACCCGGGCAGAAACAAATTGAACTAAGTAGAGATGTCATATTTGAAGAAGACATTGCATTCAAAAGGGCAAGGAGTTCAAGTGAGATAGAAATTCATAATTCCCCTAGAGTCTTAGAAGTGGAACCTACTCCTGAGATTCAGAGGGAGTATCCTGAAGAAATAATAAGTGAATTTCAATCTGCTTCAAAAGAGAATCCAAATGACAACAGCAAGAAGAGACCACTTTGTGCTAGGAAGATGATTAAAGAAGCTGAGAATCATGCAGCACCCAAGGAAACCTTTAGGGAAAGTAAGAAACCCAAAATATTCTCAACCTATGTTGCCTTAATGAATGAAATCATCAATTCAGAACCCACCAGTGTTACAGAAGCTTTCAAACATCAAGTATGGAAGGATGCAATGACGAAAGAGTATCAATCCATTTTGAAAAATGATGTATGGGATATAGTGCCTAGACCAAAAGAGAAATCTGTTGTCTCTTCCAAATGGCTCTTCAAAATCAAACATGCTGCTGATGGCAGTATAGAAAAACACAAGGCACGTTTTGTGGCCAGAGGTTTTTCACAAAAGGAAGGCATTGATTATGAAGAAACATTTGCACCTATTGCACGGTACACATCTATGAGAGCAGTGATAGTTATTGCAGCAGCTAAAGGCTGGAAGATCCATCAAATGAATGTGAAAACTGCCTTCCTGAATGGGACCATTGAAGAGGAAGTCTATCTAGAGCAGCCTGAAGGTTTTGTGATACATAAACCTGACTCACATGTATGCAAATTAAAGAAAGTTCTATATGGACTTAAACAAGCTCCCAGGGCCTGGTATGAAAGAATTGACAACTATCTCTTGGGACTAGGATTTTCCAAGAATGATGCAGACCCAAATCTTTATTTTAAGGTAATTAAAGGTGATATGCTAATAATTATTTTATATGTTGATGACCTGCTGATAATAGGAGAAGATCACCTCATTGCTCAATGTAAAAAGGATCTAACTTCTGAATTTGACATGAAAGACTTGGGCATTTTATATTACTTCCTGGGCTTAGAAGTATGGCAGAAATCATATGGCATCATACTAATCAAGGAAAGTATACTATTGATATTTTGAAGAGATTTGGGATGTTGGATTGTAGACCCATGTCTACACCTATGGAAACCAACTTACACAAATTAAAAGAAGCAGTAGCAGAATCTAAGTTTGTAGATCCCACTCTATATAGACAAATAATTGGATCATTGACGTACCTAGTTAACACCAGACCTGATATTTGCTATGCAATGAATGTGAAATATTCTCTCTCAATTTTTTTGATTTTTAAACCAAATATTTACAATAGAAACAATCACTCGTTAAGGTTAGCATAACCAAAACGTACATGAAAGAACTCTAACCAAGAATGCGTCCTAAAACCACTTAAGGAGGAGGCGCGAGCATATGGTCAGAGGATCCCTAGGATCTACTGAATCAACAAGTACGAGATTATACTGAAAGAGAAATATTAAACTCGACACCAAGGATGTGCACTCAAGATCCTTTTGCAGGCGAGGTGCTAACATATGGTGGAGTACTATTGCTGAATTGAAATAACAACAAGGCGGATAACCAGCCAATGAACTTTCCACGGTACCACCAAACAGTGGGGGGAAAAGATTACAACATTAAAGACTTCTTCTGCTACGGTAGGCATCCACTAAAACGTGGGAATTCTCCACTTGAAGTGGGTATGAAAGAGGTTACAAAACAGATTGTCCTCACTGGCGGTAAACCATCCAAGGGTGCTTAGTGTGAAATTAATTAAATAGAGCAGCAATAATAAAACTGAAACAATACTACTGTTAGCAGCTTCTACAAAAGAGAAGGTTGCAATTTACAATGTCAATTTCACCAATATTCAAGCACCTTGTTATACATTATCTCCCTGTCAGAATATAACGAGAAAAGAAGAAGAGAGATGGAAAACAACAATTGATTCTAATTCTAATTAGCAAACTGTAATTCTGGAAATGTATATCAGCAACTAAAAAAATTCATAAATTGCTCACAACTCAATCAAAATACCTCTGAAATGCGTGATTCCAAGTGCAATGATCAACTAGAAGATAGGCGCCCCCTTAAAGCTGTTAATGATTTTCACCTACAGCCATGACTGAATCAGCAACAATAAAATCTGGAAATAACATCTGAATCTTCAACATTGAGGCTCAATGTGCACTTCTGAATGAAGCACACTCTCGATCCATCATCTAGGGAACCATAGTTTCAGGCCCGAAGAGTGGAATAGAATTGCTAAGCTCTCCCTTAGCCGGATTCTAGATTTCAAACCAGCAGCATAACTTTGCTTTCCAAAACATAACATAATCAGCTCTCCACAATGCAGCAATATATAAGTTTCAATGGGAAAATGAAACACTTTAAATTCCAAGAAGTCGAATCAATTCAACTTCCCAAGAGACGCACCTTTTACCATTCACTTTATTGTGAAATAATAAAACATTATCCCCTTCCCTTTAGGCATCCATTTTACTTTGCAACAATGAAACATTTAATAAATCATTAAATGTTCAACATGACCCCTTAATGTCCCCTCTTTAAAACAACATGAAGTTATTACTCCTAGGCATGGGGGTACAACTTAAAATTATGAAATTAACTAAGTATAACACTTAGTCCAAGGAGATAACCAAAACCAAAGCCAATACTGAAACTAAAGGATTGCCACAAATAGCATGATGACCTGAGCTGAACTGCAGATGATGATACTGCCAGGATTAGACTTACTAAAAATAGCCATTGCCAAAAATAGTAAGTTCACTTCAACTCAACAAAAAGCCAAACTGAACTGCAAAAGATTGAGTTGCTGCTAGAGTGATACTGCTATAAATATACTTATCAAAAATAGCATATTGCTATAAATAGTAAGTTTGCCGAAACCACATCTATATGCCAACTGAGCAGTATCATGACTTACTATAAATAGTAAGTGTTCCCATTTTGCTTAGCCTACGAGTTTCTGGAAATAGGCTAAATCCAATTGTAGAGCGTAGGGCTAATGTAACGACCCCAAAACCAGTAAACAAAATTTTTCTAACATTTCATTCCTAAACATATAAAAGTAACAAGTAACAAAGACATTGCAATAAAATTCGTCCTTTCTTTATTGATAAATACATGCAAGTTACAATATATTTTTCCACATGAATTCCATTTTCATTGTAAATATAAATCAGAGTACAAAGTAAAACAAATTACATACATAGCTCGTAAGTTTTTGCACAAATAGTAGTAAGACGGTCCAGGTTCCCTTCCTTTCAAATCTTGGTGTATCCATCGCCTACGGTGGAGGAGAAACATCACTCAGGCGCTTTTCCGCCAACCACGGACTGTTAATGCGGTCCCCCGCACATCTATCATTCAATAGATGGCCCTCCCTTCGAACGAAGAGATTGGTAAAGTAACCGGCTGCGACAACCCAACTAAGCATAGTGCTATGTCCTATACATCTAGAACTTGCTATTTCACAATCCCGAACTAGCATGATGGATCACAATGAACTGACAGTGTAGTCTTGACTATCTCACATCTAAGTGGATGTTGTACCTTCCACTACTTTGGCCAAAGTATTCTCATTCAGTACTTCGAATGAAGGTCATCTATCATATACACTACTCAGGGCCGATTTGACTTAAGGCTATCTTACACTACGCGTAGGCTAAGTCCTTCACTGGATTGTCAATCATCCCAGACTATCCTACATCAATTTAATTCAAGACAACAATTATAGGTTCAAGTCCTTCACTGGATTATCTTTCATCCCAGACCAACCTACGACATTCTTTCTTACTAGAAATAATCCAACTTGACAAGTAATCCATTCCTTCTCTCCTGTTTCGGAAATCTTTATCCTAGGAGTTCCTTAGCCTATCTCAGTTAATCTAAAACTCTAAGCTGCTTGAATTCACTTGACTCCTGTCCTTATTTCGTTCCTAGAATATAGTAACTAGTTTACCCTTATTCTCCATATACGGAGATCATACACAACATGCAATATAAAAAGCACATAAATCCTTCATTTTTATCTTTTCTCTTTTATGAAAAATAAGTAAACTATCCCTTGAAGTTCCTTAAGCTATTTCTTAATTCAAAAAGCTTTTCTAAGGAAATTTAACTTATTCCCCAATTCAACAATTCCTTAGAAACATAGAGGTTTCTTATTATTTTTCCTTTCATAAAGCAAGACATAATCAAGCAATCTAATCATACATTTTAAAATAAATGACAGAAAATCTATCAACATATATCTCATGCCTGATTTCCTTTTGCGTATGAGCTTGATCGGTAGCTTCAATCCTTGCTCCACCGTCCTTCGCAGCCTTCTCTCAGCTTAAGCAAATACTACTTTCAGGTAAATGCAAAAAGTTGTTCTCAGCAATACTGTCTCTCAGCAATACTGTCTCAATTGCAAATGATTTTCACAAAATGGCAATGGCTTTCACAAAAATGGCAATGGCTCTCATAAAATGACAATGGCTTTCATAAAATGGAATTTCAAAACACAGAAATACCACAGCACTGTATTTCGAATTTTCCAAGGCAAGGAGAGTGAATGAAAAATTGAGTGTCTTTCAACAATGAGTGAGAACCTATTTATAGGTTTCGAATTCTCATGTTTCCTACCTTGTAGGCATGAGAATTCGACACCTCTCATTTTGAAAATGTCAAAATCCGCAGTGGCAGTCGAATAGCAAAACACACAGCAAAAGAGTTGATGATTCAACATAATTTCTCAAGAATGTTTCAACATATCACATGCCAATTTCATGGATCAACCACGTACAGGTTAAACATTCAACTTGCCTTCAAAAATGGCGGACTGCAACACAAATGGCGTCCAAAGTTTTTGGTTTGAAAACGTCAAGGGTTTTTTTGCAATTGTTGTTACCTTTCTTCCACCCACGCGTCCACAATGGTGGCGCTTTAGCATCCGTGACCAAGTCTTTCAAGTGTGAGCTGGGCGCGGACTGTATTTGCTGAAGTTTTTCGCCATTTCTTTGCTTAACACAGTCGCGCGATTTCTTCACGGGAAGAAATCCGCGATTTTTCAAATGTTTCTTTTATACTTTCCAAAGTCTATAGTTCATACTTACATTTCCTTAAATGATTTTTATAAATTTCCATTGGTCTTTACAAAATTTCGAAATTCTTTTTCCTTTTAATATTTTCCAAGTATTTCAATATTTCGAATTTCCTTTGTATGGTTTGCAAAGTATTTACCAAAGACTATGAAAGTCTTATTACCTTTATTTCCAAAGGTAAATAAACTCAAATACCTTTATAAGATAAATGTAAATTTAAATGCCAAAGATTATAGTTTATATAAAATCTTTCCAAAGTTTTAGATATTTTAATATTCTCATTAAAATGTATTAATATATTTTGTATTATATTCAATACAATATTATTATAGTTTTTAACTTACCTTTCTTTAAATATATAAATATATCTATATAATATTCAAATATTATATTAGATATATTAATATATTATATTATCGATAAAACTATAATAACATCGATATTAAATATATTATTAAATATATTAATTAACTTACCCAGTTTACACTTAAATATATCTATACATGTTTATTTTCAAATCTCCAATTACGTGTATTATAGGCCAGTCAGAGCACCTCTAATAGACGTAATTGCATAAACACGTATTTATACATTTAACTGTAAATTCCAGGCATCAGTAACTTATCAGTTCACATTTCACATTCAAGGCTCACAGAACAGTAAGTCAGTCAATCAAGGAACACCACTCATAAAGCATGAAGAAGTAATCATAACTCCTAAGCCTAAGGATGACTTATCATGACAACTTAATCTGACTCAGTTCCTAAAATTCTCAGTGAAGTGTGTGTATGCTCAGCTTGATCAACTTTACCGGTTACTCGACCAAGCCCCTCTCCCGAGTGATGTCTCCCCTCTGCCTGGAGGAATAGTTCCTGTTCCTGCATCCACAGACATACAATCTCGGCAGTTACTTGTTCATAACATCAACAGTAAACAAAATGTCTAAGTTAGAAAATTCTCAATTCAATACTTTGCATGCAACATAACATCAATAGAAGTACCAACCAAATGAGACAGTCATTTAAATAGAGAACATTCATTTTGATAACAAAACACGTTTTATTCATATCAAAGATTCACACAATACACTCATTTGCCCTATGCAATAGTAGCTATACAATCGGGGTGTAACAGCTAAATCGGGGACATTACAGAATGCTCTAAGCCAATTCATGTGTGAGCCAAAGGAAATTCACCTTGTTGCTATGAAACACATATTGAGATATCTTCAAGGCACTATTGGATATGGTCTTCATTACATAAATGACCAACTAGATTTATGTTGGCGTAAGAACTAACACCTCTGGAGTGTGAGTTTGTACGGACAGCTATGCACACTACGTAATGAGTGCTCTTCAAATTAGGAGGGGAACCTCCCTCGTTGTGCTAGAATGCATGAAATAGAAAACTAAACTAATGTCCTATCTTTTTGTTCTCAGCTGGTAGAGGCACAAGGTTAAGAAAACCTAGAACGTTGCAGCTAAGTATTTTCTGGTTTCGCAGATCATGTAACTACAACTAAGCTAACTTCTTTAATATCTATCCAATTTCCTCAAGAAACAGAGCATGAGGAAATGGAGCAGGAATGTATTGTACGATAAACTCCAGGTGCGGGCTCACAACATGAAGGCAAGGTAGGCGCAACTATTTGTTAATCCGGGAAGAAGTTTTATTAAAACAAACAAAATGAATGGTAAACCTGGTACAGCTTCACAACGTGAAGGCAAGGTAGGCGCAACTATCTGCTTGGCTGAATGAGTCTACTATAACACACATCATACGATAAGCTTTGAGTACAGTTTCGCAACATGAAGGCAAGGTAGGCGCAACTATTTGCTCTTCTGAATAGGCTTATAATAAACAAAACAAAAGGTAAGCAACTGGGACAGTAGATTGTATAGACGCAACACGCATGCAATAACGATCAAACCAGCAACCCCATTTAACTAAGGTCGAATAAACACCATGACAATAACATGAAGGCAAGGTAGGCGCAGCAATTTATTATAACAGCAATTACTCTTTGAACAGATACAATAATAGCAATACTACAGGCAAGGTAGGCGCAGCATGTATGCTATCAAGCAAAAGTTAAATTACAAATGAGCTTAAAGCTCTTATTTATAGACTTCAAGGTGTAGGCAACCCTAAAATCACCTTGAGTCAACTAAAGTCTTGCAATGCATGCAAGATCTTATTCCTAAACCCTAATTGAATGAAACTATACAGTTAACTGGGAAACTATCATCAGTTAACTGAAACATCTAATCTAAATGGACAAGGTGCAACATGCACGTCCTTATTGAAAGCAAGTCAATTGGAATGCTATCATCAGTTGACTGAAAGATCTAATCTAAACTCCAAGTGTTTGTAGATATTTCCAAGAAAGACATGGCATGCAATGTGTAACAACCAGTTAACTCGGAAAGAAGCCTCGAGTTTAACTCTTGTGTCTAATGTCTATCTTGGAAAAGGTGGGACGCCTTTAACTGAAGTCTACTGGCCCTGATCTTGAGAAATTAACCCATCTACGAGGTCGTTGACTGCATCTCCATCTGGGGAACTGAAGCTCTGGCGAAGAATCCTATGTCTGTGCAGCATGTCTTCTCCATTAGTCATCTGACACTGGAACTCACCCTTTCTCCTGATTGCCTCATCAAACAATGTTGACATGGCTGTAAGCTGATTCATCTTACAGCCAATGGTCTCACCACTGAAAATACCGTGAATAAGTGCTTGGAGCTCTAACTGGATGTCAGCAAGCTCAACATAGTCACCACCCACACGCTGATATACACATGGTAATTGAGACACAAAGTCTCTTATATAGCGGAGTGCACTAGTAACATGCTCTCTGCTCTCAGCCACCTCAGATACGATCTTTCCTTCTATCTCTGCCTTGAAGATCAACTGTGTTCTCCAAATGTAGACCTCTTCTTTATCTTCTGCCTCTGTGACTGAATCAAATGACATTCCCAAGTTGGCAATCAGAATCTCATCCCTGGGTCTACTAATGGCCAAATCACGTTCCTCATCTTGAAGTCGCAGACGAAGCTCACGTGCATTATACCGCAATTGATACAATTCTGTAAGTACAAGGTGGCCTCTAGCAACAAACTCCTCTTCCCATTCCTCCAATCGCTTACCATATGCAACCAAGAGATCAATCTGACCCTGCTGTGCTAGTGGTTCTAACATATGTGGAAGCGCGGTGACAACATCCCCTGTCCTGTGTACAAGGCTAGAAATGTACTAGCGAAGCTGCTGTATTTCAGCCTTGAGAGCTGATTTATCTTCACCATCTTTCACCATCCTATCCTTGACGCTATCTGTAGCAACTTGTAGGAGATCAATATCTGTCTGACGAGTACTCTTACCGAAATGAACTGTGATAACTTCGAAGTCTTGAGCTTCCATCTCGTCTAGACTCTTATCTTCTGGAGGTGCAGTAGTCTCAACAATGAATTCCTTATCTGCACTTCTCCCAATATGTATCTGTTTCTTGATCCTCTTTTCAGGCACATCTTGATGGTCATGATCGAAGTCTGAATGATCAAGTATGTAAGATGGTTGTCTCATTTTTCTTCCCAGTTGACTCTCAAGCCAAGATGAATCCCGACTAATCCCACTGGAATGATCTGTACTAGTCGCAGGAGGATCTGATGACTGTGAATGTGTAAACGAATCGCTGCGAGGAGGTGAATCCATGTCCAAATCAATGTGAATTGGAATGGGAGGCTGCTCTAATGGTGTCGGTGACGGCATACGGGGCTGAACCTCAAGCTGTGGAGAAGTCTGAATAACTTCTCTGACTGGCTCTACATGTGGAATCGCAACAGATGCTTTTCCCTTCGAATTACTAGGCGCTGGATTCTTTTTAGGAGGATTGCTCTTCTTCTTCTGCTTAGGTTTTGAAGAAGAAGGCAAAACAAGTCCTTCTGGTGGCGGCTCTGCTCTAGGCATAGATGCCTTTCTCAACCTTCTGCTTTCTAAATAAAGCGTACTATTTTGGATGACCCTGCTCGATCTCTCCTTTACTGATGCAAACTCTTTGGCATACCAGTTCACTAACGGCAATGGTTGTCCATCAACCTTCTCTCTGTAAAATTGAGGAAGTGTATCTCCCTCATCCTCTGTCAATCCTTCCACATCTTCTACCAAGAAAACAAAAACTTGTGGAAGAGAGAACCTGCTATAGCTACGTCTGCGAACCTCGAAATCATCCTCACAATTCACCCAACAATC
Organism: Sequoiadendron giganteum; assembly: GCA_007115665.2. Lineage (NCBI taxonomy): Eukaryota > Viridiplantae > Streptophyta > Pinopsida > Cupressales > Cupressaceae > Sequoiadendron > Sequoiadendron giganteum. The sequence continues at coordinate 862,017,225 of CM021101.1, forward strand.
TTCCATCGTAGGTTTGTGATAAGAGAGATTACCCAGGCGAGCTGCGTAATGACCCCAAGGATCATATGTGCGTGTATCCACCAGGTACTTGAGTTTGCAATTTTCTAACTCTTGACCTGCGGTCTTAGCATCAACTGCCGTTCTACACCAATACATCCCGAATTGCAAAGGAAACATGGCAGCTGGTTTACGCTTGATGCGCAAACGTTTGTGAACTTCATATAGCTGCCTCAGGAACTCCATGAATATTGTTTTATCCGAAGGATAACGTGGTAACATAGCTGGTTTTCCTGTGTATCCATAGACACGGATATAGGTGTATGTAGGGAACTGAATGTACCAATCTGCCCAATTCTTCATTGCTGCTCTGGCAACTGTCGAGATGCGAATATGCAACTCTCGGTCCAAGTTTCTCGCTGTATAAGTCAAGAAAGCCTCTTGTACACGTTTAAAATGACTTTCAGCCTTCGTGAACTCAAGTTGGTCATAGTAACGATAGACTTTCTGTACACCGAGTATGCCCACCGTATTCAAACCGTTAAACTGATTTTGATAAGCAATCAAGTACACCAGGTAAGAACACATATGAAATTGATGCGCAGCTAGGAAACCGGTGATTTGCTCGTGAATAGCATCGCTGATGAAGGATGCCCAGTCATAATGCTCTTGCCCAAAGATGATTCTACCAATGATATAATACATCCACGGGTGAAATTTGTTTGCATCTGCATGACTTGAGACACGATTAAGCAGTGTAATCAAAATATTGTATTCATCCTTACACTCGCCACGACCCAAGTTGTTTGGCAACTTGCTCTTCTTTTGTTTCAGCCATCTCTCTATCATCTTGTTTTGACACTTATCCAGTCCAGCATTGAATGCCTGCTCGCTCTGACTCATGGAAATAACCATCCCATCTGAATGTTGAGGAATATCCAGACTTCGCTCGATATCAAGGGGTTTGAGATTGCATATAACACGTCCATCTATTGACCGTATCTCTCGTGTAGCGGAATTGTAATGCTTGATGCAAGATATTACAAACTCCATGCAATGCACCGAAATAGGTATGGAAGCGGCCTCAAGCAACCCGGATTGCTGAATATTCTTGATAACTGAATCCCTGATTTTGAGTGGATCCAAAACCACCTCCGGCAACACCTTATGTAGATCTGTATCAACTGCTCCGATGAAGTCATGGGTTAAGACCGATTTGGTCTTGAATTCGAGCTGAGTGAACTGCATTCTGAAAAACTTGCCTGTTGACTGTGCACACGGCTATATTCTGACAACTTTTTTGGAAAGCCAAAAATAGCCTGCTGAGGCTAAAAATAGTTTGTCGGATGAGAATTTTTTACGAAAAAATCTGAGATATGGGTTTTGTCCAGAAAATGATTCTAAGACAACCCAGTACGTCAGAAATGCAAAAATTTACCCTTTACTCAGCCATGCAAAAGAATTTCGGTTGAGAAAATTAAAGCTTCAAGAACAGATGTTCTGGAACAAATTTTCTTGAAAAATTTTGGCACATGGGTTTTGCTGAGAAAGCTTTTCTGAATCAACCCAGATATTTTGTTTTGCCAAAATCTGCCAACACTTCGAACATGCAAGAGAATTTAAGACGAGAAGATGGAAGAAATATAGAGAAGAAGAAAGATGTTTTTTAATTTTTTATTTATTTATTATCTTCTTCTGTCAAAATCGCCACTCTGCCTTGAATCTGATGCTGAATTTGAACTTGTACCTGCAAAAGAATATTTTATCACCTTCGAACTTGATCCTTTGATGAAAATTCGCCAATCTCTTTGAAGAAATTCGAATTTTCAAAGCTGTGTAAATGATGAAAGGCGCCATGCTTGTTTAAATAAACAATTCGTACCATCATGCATGCATAATGCAACCCTAATTTAGAAAAAGGAAAATCGATTGGCTTCTCTCTAGTTGAACTGCCACTGTCTCTGAGTCTTCAGACTAAAAATAATATCTTAATTTTTAAAACATGCAAAAAACTAAAAAAGGCGCCAATATCTGTCTTTGAAGAAATTCGTCACTTTTCAATGCTCTGCATGCAAAAATATTTTTTTTCATTTTTTGCCAAAAATAGCATCTTGCTGTGTTCAACACACTTCCCTGATTCCAAAAAGTCAAATTTTGATCTTTTAGGCTTCCATTTGCAAGAGTTATGAGATTTTTGAGAATCTCCTATTTTATAGCTGACTGCAAAGTTACAACTGACCCTGTTCAACTCTGATTTCCGGATGATTGAATGATCCTGCGACCGTGCTGAGATATCCACCGCGAAGCTTGTATGACAAGGATGAAATGTCTGCTGGGAGCAACAACTGCTAAAATCATCATCTGATACCTTAGAAAATTAGGCGCCTCTGATTAAATTGATGTTTTGACTCCAGACTTAGCCATTTCTTAGTTTTGCCTTCTGATGCTTCAAACTGCCGCTGACAATGAATAATGAACTCCACTGACTGAATAATGGATTCATTGCATGACTAGAAGTATTCTGCATCCAATGACTGTATATGAGGGATCTGAAAATTGTATTAAGAACCCCAAAAGCATGAGCGCCCCTATTCTGTGATAGCTCAAACGCCATTTTGAGAAAAGTGTGATTTTCATCTGAACACCATACTTTGACCCTTGATACCGGGAACTGGAATGTTCCGATACGCGTGCCGTCTGTCTTGCTGTACAGTTTGGTCAACTTGCAAGAGATGTTCTTGGAGACGACAAAGCCAGAAAATTGCTTTTAAGGCCTCTAAAAGAAAATCGCCTTTTTGAAAGAAAATAATATTCTTACACTTAGTCATTTTTTGAATTGCCTTCAATCAGCTCTTCTTTACAGCATTATCATCTTGACCTCGCACGTACGAGCATTCACCAAATCCCGGAGGTTGTCGGCTAGACTCGTTGGATAGCTTGAGTAATTGCACACAAGTCTTGTGAAGACTGTAATTGCAAATAACCCCGTCTGGCAGGCCTAAAGGAGAATCGCCCCTAGCCTACAGCTGTGTAGCTTTGTGTAGCTATGCTTCACCATCCTCTGTTTTACGTGCTCGGTAGAACCTCTGTCACAGTTACTCAGAACATCGGATCGTCTTGTGAACGGATACACTGCAAAACTGAACTGAGCTGGAAGAGATCTCAAGAAGACCTCAATTGCAAATTCATCCATCAAACAGGTCTTATTCAGGATCGCCCCTGGGCTACAGGGGAGCGGATTTGCATTCTGAAAAACTTCTTCTGACATGTATCCTGCCTACAATTTCCACTTCTAATGCTGATAACTGGATTTCTGTACTGGATACGCTTTCGTTTGATAGCTCGTTGAAAAGCTAAACTAATTCTGCAAAGGCTGAAACCATCAAAACACACATACATCTAGATCTGGGCCTTCAAAAAGAAAATCGCCCTTGGGCTAGAAGGGAGCGGATTTGCATCTCTAGACTGCCTCCTTGATGAAAACACTCTTCGTAACCTCTGCTTCTGTCTTCGTTTGCCGGAGTTCTGTAACTCGGATGATCCTGTTTCATGGCTAATCGGAAAGCTGACTGAAAACTGAACATAATGAATGTGTTCTTAATCCAAAACACTCAAATCTTGACCTTCAAATGGAAGGGCGCCCCTAGGCTACAGGGGAGCGGATTTGTTTTGAATTCATTGATTTTCACCATTTTATGCTTTGCAAACACTATATCCATCCCTGCGGTTGACCATGTCGAAGCGTTGTGACTGCTGAGGTGTGTGGATGACTATACTTCATCATTTTCACATGCACGGACACTATAAAGTTGATTTGCACGTTGATTGCGCAAGTGTCTACTACGTTACATAGTGAAAAGTTCCCAGACTTAGAATATTTTAGCACTTTTTGCCAATCTGAAAATCCCTCCATCAAAAAGCATTATTTCCAACATCTTTTATCGTAGAGCGTTCCTCTTTGAGTTTCAGGCTTAGATATTGACACCTGGTACTGGCCGACTGCCATTGATGACCCCGAAGATCCTAACTTTTCTCCTGAAAAAGTGAAAACTACCCACCAGCCTTAAACTGACTTTTAACTGAAACTGACTTCACCACTGTGATTGTGATGTGAAATAAGCCAATCAAAATTAATTTCATCCAATTCTGACAAGTTCCTATTTTTTAGGGTTTCGGGCTAAAAATAGATTTCAGAAACCCTAATTTTCAAAATTTTCAAATTTTGCCAGTATCTTCCTAGCATCACACTGACTAAAAGCCCATACTTTATTTGCCCAAAAATTGAGTTTTGACCCCACTTTTACAAGGTTTAGACTATTTTAAGCAAAATGCCTTAATGAAGCAAAATTTGGTTTGAGTGCAAATAATACATTTCGCCCAGCAGGTTGAGCTTTCACTCGATTCAATATTAATATGCTTCTGTTCACTCCTTAATGCCTTCTTAAACTGTAAAATCAGGCATATACACTTTCAGACTTTCTAACTTTGCACAGTTCATGATTGCTCATAGTATTATTTTATTAATATTTGCTAACCTGGGATTATTTCAGCTCCTATTCAATGAAGTTTATGAGTGATAGTAGCCGCTGGAAAGGGCAGCTGAGGCAAGTGTACAGCAACAGAAATTATTTAAAAATTAATTTCCTTGAAACTTGTGGGCCGCTCCTTGTCTCCCTCTACACCCATATCCTTGTTTCTGATGTGGCAGTGACTATGGAAAAGCAGTGCTAACCCCTCGGTAGTTGTGATGAATTTGAATACTTCCAAATTAAATTTCAACCCTCTTAAGCGGCTATAGGGTACGGCAGCTCTTAAGGATGCAAATCGAGCCTTTCAAAAGTTTGGTGGCTGGAGCAGCAAGGTGGCAGTTTAGTTTCTTTGGAAACATACATCAACTTTCAATCAAATGCCTTGGGTTACTATGTAAGCCTCTTGACCTTCATAATGGAAATCAATTCCTTGAGACTAGATATAAAAATCATATAGGCTTCAGCAATTGAATAAATATATATCCATCTGCAATTATCTTTGATACATTCCAGCCTTGATATCCATATTGGCAAACCTGTAAACCACAAGTCTGAAATTTGTCTTTTCCGAAAGACTTCACAAATTTCAAAGTGCCTCCCATAATCCATTGAAGCTCTACTCAAACTCTGAGATGAATTTGCCTATAAATGAATTGGGTTTTCATCCAATCCGTCAACCCAAGGGTTTTTGTCCCTGAGTCTCCTGAAAAGCTAAGCTCTCCAAAAATATGCTCCCAATAATAATAATTTCTCCAAGATATTAAATTGCCTTCTCCACTTTCCTTTTATACTTCACCACTAATTAAATGTTTTGCCCTCATATAGTCACTTTATTTAATATTTGAACATATTCAATTAATAGTCACTTTATAACTTTACTTAGTTAATTAAATATAAACGCCCACCATAATACTTTTAGGACCATTTATTATTTAAATAATTAAATTAATCTAGAGGTGGCTATTCAAGAATCAAGGACATTACAGTGTGCTTAGTGGTGCTATCCTCCAGCTCTATGATCTCACTAGAATTATCCTTCTCAAAATTTGAAGGGTTGCTTGATAGTTCAATTTCCTTTAGATCAAGAGGTTTGGCTCCCGCCAGTCTATTGAATCTCCTAACCCCAACTATTTTCCTTGAATGCTTCCCATGAGCCATCACCACATCCTTTCCCTCCTTACTCATCTTAACAGAGGTAGGGTTAAAGAGTGCTTTTGCCACAAACTGACTATCTCCCACAGGTATCTAGCACTTGTCCTCCTCTTTGCTTTTGCAAGACATTTTTGCAACCTACTTTCCTATAGGAGTCGCCGATTTCCTCTTATCCCCTATTTTAGTTAGCTCCTATACATCTAGAGAGGTTGGAGATTGTGTTGGGAACACAATCCCTCAAGTACCCCTTCTTCATAAATGGAATTTCTACCTTTGGGGTCTTTGCTATGTTAAGTAGTAACCACCAACGAGCCAATTTGTTTTGAAGTAACATAGGGTTTCTTTAACACAAGTGACATCCTTTTGGTAGACCCCCCTTTCGATTAGCTATTATTTCCACCAACAAACAAATCTTAGGGTTTTAACGAAGGCTTGGCATCAAAGAGGCGTGCAAGCCAGAAACATCAAACAAATAGTTAATAGGTTTTTCACCCAAACCCATTAAGTCAATGATAAGGGAACTATCAACCAAACTAGCTTTTATGGGTTTTTTTGGACATAACGCCAGATAGAACTGGAATAAACAAACAACAATCCCCTAATGTAAGGGAATGATTGGCCTACTAGGGAGTTTCTCGTGACAATTCTTGGCTTCCTCCACAGAATTTTCTAAGCAACTCAAAACGAAGAAGCAAAAATTGAGCAAAACCTTCTGATGCAAATGATTTAGCAAGGAAAATGGTAATGGAACATACATTTGAACCATCCTTCTAATTGTTGGGAAATTGTGTCTCAACCTTGCAATTAAATAACAGTTATTGTTGATAGGCGAAATGGTTTTGTTACTTAAGTCATGGGGTTCCAAGTTTTCCTAACCTATGTCGCAGGGTTCTAAAGTTTCATAACCTCTCAACTTAGCGATCTCTTTCTTGTCGTGGGGATCCAAGTTTTCCTAACCTATGTCGCGAGGTTCTAAAGTTTCATAACCTCTCGACTTAGCAATCTCTTTTTTGTCGGAATGTCGCAGGTTTTCAAAACTTTGTAACCTCCGACAAGAGGTTTTGAGGTTCAGGTTTTTTGCGACTTAGCGATGGAGCAATAAGGAGGGAGGAAGCGCTCTGAGTGGGACCCAGCCATAATGACAGTAATGACAATGCAGACACGTGGCATGACAGGATTGAGTAAATGGTAATCAGCATCCCTATTGTGGATTACAAAGTTGTGACGTGGCGATGACATGGACACGTGACAACAGCGTGTGGACCCCACATTGGAATGATGTATTGGGGGTTGTTTTCATCGAAGTTGATACATTGTAAATCTAAACAGTTAATTATTAGGGTTTAGATCTAACAGTGGATATTTTGTTGGCCAATCTTGCCCTAGAATGTAACTCTATTTTATGAGGGCACTGTGTTACAGCTACAATACAAAGAGAGACGGTGATCTATTTTGAGAGTCTGTTTGCAATCGTGTTGTCTCGAGATCTTTGAGTGGCGATACTCCTGTGAGAAGCTTCCTCTGCAAGTATATTGTAATCTTTGTGATTTACTGAATAATATATTGGGTGGCTTTTGGAGTGTGAGGTTTTTCTCCCGAAAGGGTTTTTCGCACGTAAATCACTGTGTCATGGTATGCATGATATTTATGTTTATTCTTGTTTAAGTTTATGTAACTGTTAAAGATTTGTAAAAAAATTCCATTTTTCTCCTCTCAAGATTAGTGTAGGAAGTTGTTCCGCTACCTTAGCTTCCTTACAAGTGGTATCAAAGCTTCATCACCTTTGCTTTCACTTGTGGGTTGTTGGGTTTTTGAACTAATCCAAATTTGAGTGGCAACTTGTGCAGAAGACACTTTGTGGTCTTGTTGCAAGAATTTTCAGATGGCAAGTTCATCAGGGAGAATAGAGGTGAATAAATTTTCTGGAAATAATTTTGAAATGTGGAAGCTAAAGATGGAAGATCTATTGATAGAACGAGATCTATGGGATGTCGTTGATGAGAATGTTTCAAGGCCTACGAATCCTACTTAGGCTACTCAATATGATGTTATGGACTGTAAAGCCAAGGGTCTAATCAGATTGTGCCTAGCAGATTGTTTTAATCAATGTCCATGAAGAGACCTCTGCACAAAAACTATGGAAGAAGCTTGTTGAGATGTATCAAGCCAAATCTTTAACGAACAAGATTTTCTTGAGGAAGAAATTGTATTCCTTGAGAATGGAAGAGGGTGGACGGATTACAGAACACCTGGAAGCATTCAATATGTTGGTGGCTCAGTTGGCATCAATTAGTGTCAAAATGGATGAGGAAGAGAAATGTTAGATCTTGCTTTGTTCTTTGCCTGATTCATGGGATTCTCTTGTTATGGCTATTGGGAGTACTTTTGTTATATTGAAGACTGAAGATGTGGTGGGTTCTTTGCTTTCTAAAGAGATGAGGAGGAAGGTATCCATCAATACTAAGGAGGCCCAAAATGTTCGTGGAAGACCTAAGGAAAAAGGCAAGAAGAATGAGAAGCATGAAAAATCCAAGTCTAAGGGGAGATCTAAGTCTCCTGGAAAGTCCAAAGTTATTTGCTACAATTGTGGTAAGCTTAGACATGTTCGTAAGAACTACAAAGAAGAAAAGAAAAAATTTGATTCTGATTCTGAGTTCGAGAAGGGAGATGGTGACGCTTTCATTGCAACTTTGGCAAACTCGTGCAGGTAATGATGCATGGTTAATTGACTCAGGTGCATCTTTCCATATGACGTTTAATAGAGATTGGTTTTCTGAATATGAAGAATTTGATGGAGGTAAGGTGTACCTGGGTGATGATTCTCATTTAGGCATTATTGGCTGTGGTAAAGTTAAAATCAGGTTTCTTGATGGTACAATAAAAAGGATTAATGGTGTGTTGCATATCCCTGGTTTAACACGAAATTTGTTATCTATGAGCAAACTAATAGATGCGGGTGTGCAGGTAGTATTTTCTGATGCAGGATACAAGATGGTTAGAGGTGCTATGGTGATTGCTAGAGGTGTCAAATATGGCACACTGTATAAGCTTGGTGCATGCACTGTTGAGTGCAATAGTACTTTTGTGAAAAACAAGTTTGTGGAAGAAGTGAGGGTTTCGCCTTCAATAGATGGTCATGGCTTTTGGTACCCAAGGGTAATCTTTCTTCTGAAACAAAGTTACTTGCAGAGAAAACTATGTTATGGCACCAAAGACTTGGCCACATTGGAGAAAAGCATCTAAGGACCTTGAAAAAAAAAACCTTGTTGAAGGTTTGTCTAATTGTAATCTTCAATTCGATTTTTGTGAGCATTGTATTTATGGAAAACAAAACCGCGTTCAGTTTTACTCGAGTTCTCATAAATCTTTTGGTGTATTCGATCTTATTCATTATGATGTGTTTGGTCCTGTAGATATTCCTTCGATTGGTAAATCCATATATTATGTTTCATTTATTCATGATTATAATAAAAGGTCATGGGTATATTTTCTAAAGAGTAAATCTGAAGTTTTCAATCGATTTAAAGAATTTAAAGGAATGGTTGAGCTGCAAACTGGAAAGAAAATAAAGGTAGTTTCCAACTTGTTTCTTATGTGCATTTTGGGAAAGGACATAAATATGACATCTACATACTTGACAATTCATCCTTTGCATTGAGTGATGTTATATATCATACTAATCTTTCCTTGGGATTGGATTTGAAGACTACTATCGCCCCTTGCACTTCAGTTTTGGATGCTTTCATGGATAGGCTACACCGGATTAACAAAGGAGTCACAAATTTCCATGATGTGTATTTTGTTTTGGAAGGCACTTGGAGTTACGTTGTGCACCTTTCTAGGAATGTTAGAAATAATTCTTGGCTGAGTATCCATGCCTTCGATTCTCAACAAGAAATGATGGAGCTCATTGCGGATGGTTGGAGTGAATGTTGGAGGGATGATCATCTAAATTTCAGAATTGATAATGGTAATCCATTTCTTACCAGCCATTTTGCTAATCCATTTGTTTATTTACAAATGGATCGGAGAAAGATTTTAAGCAGAGATTGGAGCATTGATAGTATGGCCACTCTTAGGAGTATTCTTTGGCAAATAATAGATCAGTTTTTCAGTTTGGAGCTTACTGTTGGGTTGCAGGTCAGTCACATCATTTCATGGGTTGCTCTCAATCAGGGGAGTTGGCACACTATTCTTTGTCAACGTAGTGAGGATTTCCAATTGGTATTTGCTTGGAGGTGTTTTCGTAGCACTTTTGAGTGGATTTGGTACAACATAATGTTTATCACACATGTTTATACTTGGAAAACTCATTGGTACTGCTGTTGTCCTTTGCGTAAAGCAACAAAATCAAATTGTACTTTGCTAATTTCAGTTTTGAGCAGCAGTGTTTTTTGTTTACTTCAGATCTTCCAAACTAAAAGAGTTCATCTTATGAAGGTTTGTGTTGTGAACTTTGGTACCCTACTCTAAGTGATATTCATCGACAAAAGACAACTCCATATTCTCCACAACAAAATGGAGTTGCAGAAAGAATGAACAGGACACTAATGGAGAAGGCTAGGAGATTGTTCAGTGGTGTTAGCCTAGAACAAAAGTTTTGGGTTGAAGTTGTTGCCACTGCCTGTTACCTGGTTAACAGGTCTCCTACATCAACTCTTTTTGATAAGACGCCTATAGAGGCATGGTCGGGTCGCAAGCCTTCATTAAGACATCTTAGATTTTTTGGTTGCGAGGCATCTGCACATGTGCCAAAGGAGAAGCAAACAAATCTGGAGAACAAGGTTGTGAAATGTATCTTCATCGGATATAGTTATGGTGTGAAAGGATACATGCTTTGGGATCCTGTTGCACAAAAGATAATACTGTGATGAGCCCAGCTGGCTCTCTCGCAAACCCCTGTGTTAAATTGCTTATCTTTTGTGTTTTACGTTTTTTAGAGAAGCATTTCTAGAGAGAAATAGAAGGGGCGCACAGCATAAATGCTTATAAAATGTAAATCTGAGCTAATTTAAGCAAACTGAAATTACAGAAGGTAATAAATAAGCTCAACAATGGATTTAAAACTCATAAACATACCCGAAAGCTCCCAGATTATTTAAATAAGAAATATAGTCCAGTTGCCAACCAAGATGGTGCAATCTGGCTAAATCCAGTGTAGGAAGCTACAAGAAATGTAAACCAGCTCTGAAACTGAGGTGAATGCATGGTAAATGCCAGACGCCAAGAGAGGTGAAGAGAAACTCTCAAACTGGAAGGCGTTTCTCCAAGAAACCCCAAACGCCTTTGCACAGAAGGCTACGCACTTCAAGCAAACAGTCCAGCTCTCAACTTTGAAGGTACGGCCATGATGTCAACTGCCTGCCATGATGAAAGAAGGCCGCCATCTCCACAAACCCTCCTATCTCTGCTAAATAACTCAACAAAACTCTAATAAAGCACAGTAGAACCTCTGTATGAAGCCCTCACAAACTGCACAAATTCTGTTGGTCTCTCACAGCCTCAAAAGTGCTCAACACTGAAGAGATTCCGTTCTCCAATGGAAGAATGCTCAAAACCCTGATCACAAGTGAAAGCACAGGAAGAAGCCAAGGCAAAGTCAAAATATTCAATAGATGAATTTCTCATTGCCAAAATGTCTTATATGCCAAAAAGGCACGACTTCTAAGAAAGATATGCCCTTCTTCATATTTTAAATCTTTTTAAAATATATTTAAGTCATTTCAATAGTTTGACTTAAATACATTGGGCGCCCTTTTGTATTTTAAGTGATTAAAATATTAAATCACTTTTATAGAATATTTAAGTGATATAAAATGTATAAAGTCAATTTGACTTTATAATAAGGCATTAAGTTAATTAATTAATTCAAATCAATTAAAAATCCATAACTCACTCAAAACTCCAAATATTCCCGTGTCGTCAGAAGCTGTCAACCCCTGAACTGCTAACGCTTGTTGTCAACCAAACTCTGAGCTCAGAAAACGAGAACGACCAAGCTCTCCAAAAAGTACCACTAACCCTCTAACCAATCTAGCTAGCCCACAAGGGTCCAATAAAGGGCTAACACACTGTTCCCGAGAACTGACTAGAGCGGGGACATCACAAATACATAATAGAACTGTTATTTTTAGAGAAACTAGGCCTTCTTTTGTTACAATGCAGCCAGAACAAAGTAAACAGGCAAACGTGATTCAATTTCCTTCTACGCCTGAGAAAGTTGAATTGAGGCCCAAGGATAGACAAGAAGTTGAGGAGAGCTCATCTAGCTTTGAATCTTCAGAAGAGGAGGAAGAACCTCCAACTCAGCTTGTTTGTAGGACTACAAGGCATAGACAACCACCTGAAAGGTATTCACCTAATGATTGGAGATGTATTTTTGCTTTGAATACTAACATGGATGAACCCAGATCTCTAGAAGAGGCATTAGGTATGAATGATGCAGAATCCTGGAAGATTGCTATGGATGAAGAAATGGCATCTTTGAAAAAGAATGATACATGGGATCTTATACCATTGCCTAAAGGACGGAAGCCTGTTGGCTGCAAATGGGTGTTCAAGAAAAATATTGGTTCAGATGGAGGTATTGAGAAGTACAAAGCAAGGTTGGTTGCGAAGGGTTACTCTCAAGTTGAGGGTGTTGATTATGGTGAGATGTTTAGCCAAGAACCCAACATTTCATGTCAAGACCAAGCACATTGATGTACAGTATCATTTTGTTCGAGATATGGTCGAAGATGCCAGGGTGAATTTGGTTAAGGTAGAGACTTTGATGAATGTTGTTGATTCTTTAACTAAGCCAATGAGCACAGAGAAGTTCATATGGGTGTTCAGAGATGTTGGGCCTTTTGGCCCCTAACAATTAAGAGACAATGTTTACTCCCTCTCGTTGCTCTTGCAAGGTGTTCGACAAGTGGGAGATTTATTGGGAAATTGTGTCTCAACCTTGCAATGATATAACGGTTATTGTTGATAAGCGAAATGGTTTTGTTAAGTCGCGGGGTTCCAAGTTTTCCTAACCTTTGTCGCATGGTTCTAAAGTTTCATAACCTCCCAACTTAGCGATCTCTTTGTTGTCGTGGGGTTCCAAGTTTTCCTAACCTACGTCACGAGGTTCTAAAGTTTCATAACCTCCCGACTTAGCGATCTCTTTGTTGTCAGAATGTCGCGAGTTTTCAAAACTTCCTAACCTCCGACGAGAGGTTCTAAGATTTGGGTTTTTTGCAACTTAGCGATGGAGCAATAACGAGGAGTAAGCGCTCTGAGTGGGACCCAACCATAATGACAATAATGACAATGCAAACACGTGGCATGACGGGATTGAGTAAACAATAATCCACATCCCTGTTGTGGATTACAGAGTTGTGACGTGGCAATGACGTGGACACGTGACAATAGCATGTGCACCCCACATTGGAATGATGTATTGGGGCTTGTTGTTTTCATCGGAGTTGATACATTGTAAATCTAAATCGTTAATTATTAAGGTTTAGATCTAACGGTGGATATTTTGTTGGCCAGTCTTGCCCTAGAATGTAATTCTATTTTATGAGGGCACTATGTTATGGCTACGGCACGGAGAGAGACGGTGATGTATTTTGAGAGTCTATTAGCAGTCATGTTGTCTTGAGATCTATAAATGGTGATACTCCTGTGAGAAGCTTGTTTTGCAAGTAAATTGTAATCTTTGTGATTTACTGAATAATATATTGGGCGGCTTTTGGAGTGTGGGGCTTTTCTCCCGAAAGGGTTTTCTCCACGTAAATCATTGTGTCATGGTATGCATGATATTTATGTTTATTCTTGTTTTAAGTTTATGTAACAGTTAAAGATCTATAAAAGTTTTGCATTTTTCTCCTCTCAAGATTAGTGTAGGAAGTTGTTCCGCTACCTTAGCTTCCTTACACTAATGTAAAGTATTTAATAAGAATCCATCTTACCTAGTCCCTTGGAGATGGCAACTTTTCCTTGTTGAATCCATTCTGAAATTTGATGACATTTTCACCATCATTAAAAAATCGGTTTACGCTTTCCTCATCCTTCATTTTACTCTGTTTACGCACCTTCCGCCCATCACTTATGAGCCTTATAGCAGCAAAATGGCTTCCTCCATAACTTCAAAGCTAACACTATGCAAACTAGATAGATATAACTTAATCGAATCCATTCAAACATTCCAAATAAGTAGTGAGACCACCTTTGCAGATATGCCACAAGGTCTTGTCGTTTTTAGTCTCTTCACCAGAAATAGGCTTAGTTCAGCACCTATCTCCACCCATTTTCAACTTCACAAGACATATGAGATACTTGCCAAGAAGTTGACAAATGATAGAATTTCTAAAGTGAATGCACTTGATCTTTTGAGAGAAGCCATCCCAATCATTAATGAGCAATGAGGTGAGAAAATGCCACAAAAAGTTTGTATGATTTTCAAAATCAAAATCCGTCCTTATTTAAGTGAAGACCCAAAGTCTCATGCAATGGCAATCAATGTTATCAAATTCAGTGTACCCCAAAGCGGACTCTTCATAATACCTCCCATGAGTTTGCCATATGATGATATCAGTCATCAAATTAAAATTAAAAGGATACACATGTCTAAGATTCTCCCAAATAAAACAACTATTTAAAAGAATCTTACTCCCCATTTTGACCTTAACCTTATTACTGGATATATATTTTATTGTCATTTTTAAGAGGAGGTATAGAATTAGGAAGGTCTATAACCCTATGCTAACAACAGCATTGAGTCATGCTAATTCTAGCATTGACCAAAGCATTCACCACCTTGTTCCCTTCGAGGTAGATATGTAGAACTTCAAAATCAACAAAGTTGTTGATAAGACCTTGTATATCCCAAATAATGTCTCTCATCTTCCATCCAATCATAGAGAGGCCACAAATAGATCAAATACTGATTTTGGAATCACCCTTAATTTGCATTCTTTGAACACCCAAAGAGATGGCCAATTTCATACCCTTGAGAGCAGTTGAGGCTTCTACTTCATTATTAGTCTTAATACCCAAGCCTCCTAAAAATGCAACAATCCGTTCCCCTTTATGTGATCTACTAACACCCCCACCACTAGCCACCCCAGGATTACCTTTAGAAGCTCCATTGAAGTTCAGTTTAACTAACTAGGAGGGGGGCTTCCCAATAGGTGTTAGCATGAGCCATTTTTCTAGTCAGGTCCACCTTATTCAAGTCTTTATCAATACCCCAACTTTTAGCAATATGATCTTCTCTAAAATGAGGAAAACCTTCTAATTTCATGATTTTGGCAATGGACACATTTTTAGCAAGAAGTTTAGAAAAGGAAAGAAAACCTCATCAAAACTCCTAGCGTCATGAAAAATGTGATTATTCCTCTCCTTCCAAATTGCCCAAACTAGATGAGGAGGTACTTTCTCCCAAATTTCCTTGATGATTGGATGAGAGAAAGGAGAATACTAACTTTCCACAAAACTAAACATATCGTTGTTCATGACCTAACATATTTCAAATTTCTACAAAGTTTTTTCCCTAATGAACCTAAAGAATTCACATGGAAGAATAAATGATTAACTGTTTCTCCCTCCTTTTGACATAAAATACATCTATTACTATTAGCAACCTAAAATTCCCTTTTTTGAAGGTTATTCAAAGTGGGTATTTTATCATGTGCAGCGATCTACCAAAAATTCACTTTGAGAAGTTTATGATTCCATATCTTCTTCCAAAAGAAATCATATTGGGAGGATTGAGAAGCAACCCATTAGCAGATTTAAGTAAGAAGATACCCCTATTATTTTGAGCACAAATTATTTCATCTTCAAAATGAAAAATTGGGATTTTGTAGTGAAAGAGTCTCCTTTGTAATTCACTAACAACAGTGATCAAACCAGTCTAATTTTGACATCAATCCTGAAGGTTTTTCCATTGGTTCATTAAACCTTGTCTATGAAAGTAATATTTCACCATAGAGCCAAAATGATTAGGTCATGTAAAAAACCAAATGTGAGGTGGGAGTTAAGAAGTTTATTTTCCAGCCAACTAGTCTCCAAGAATCTTATATTCATCCAATTACCAATTTTCCACTTGATCCCTTTCCTCAATAACCCTCTAGATTTAAGAACATTATTCCAAATTACAAATCCCCTATGGATACCGTTTGAAAAGAAAGTCGGCATTTCTTCACACTTCAAGTACTTGGATTTCATGATAGTGCTCCAATCCTTATTATCTTTCATAAGCCCCCAAGCAATCTTAACCAGCAATGCCTTGTTATTCACATGTATATTTCTAATTCCTAGGCCCTCAAAAACCTTAGGATAGCAAAACTTATCCCAGCTAACAAGAGCCAATCTTTGTTTCCCTCCACTCCAGTTCAAAGAAATCTCCTTTGAATTTGTTTAAACTTTTCAACAACGTATTTTGGCATTTTGAACAAAGAGAGGAAATAGATAGCAATACCTTGGAGAGAAGCTTTGTGAAGCTAGAACATTCCAACTTGACTTAAAAAATCTCCTTTCCATCTTGCGAGCTTTCTTTGGATCCTTTCCAAGACACTATTCCAAAATGTAAGAATAACCTTTTTAACCATTAGAGGAAATCCAAGGTAGGTCATTAGAAGATGACCACAAGTACAACACCAAATAGCTATATCTTTTGTTGAAGATTGGTTCAAGTGTTGAAAAAGTAAATCTGACCCTTCTCATTATTAATACCCTGCTCAAACGACAACATAGTCTTTAAAGATTTGTTTCCAATACTTAGCTTCAATGATAGAGGTTGTACCGAATAGGATAGTATCATCCAAAAATTGCTAGATAGATGAAGGGGGCAAGGAGGAAGCAACTTCGATACCCTTAAGAATCCTAGTGTAGACATCTAAATATTTTCCTAGTGTGTCTATTCTTAATTGACCAAACACATCATCTAGACAAGTCCCTTCACCTAATGTCCCCACACTTAATTAAATAAACTTATTATAATATTATTTAAGTATCCTCCTTTTCCATCTTACCTCACAATAAATAAATAAATAATCACTATTTAGACCCATTTTCCACCTCAAACATGGTTAAAATAACTAAATATTATTATTTAATTATGCCTATATTCACTCAACCTATTCCAAGAATAAAGGACACCTAAGAACACTTGTCCTTATCGTTTCAACTTTCAATATTCTCTCCACCAAACCAAAGCATATAGGCCTCCTAGATGCACATGTCCCTTATCTCTCTCATGGTTACAACCACTTACCAAATTTAGTAAGTGCATCCTAGCCATTCACATTCCAACAACCTCCATCTCAACCCTCCATTCTCTCCTTGATCCTAGGGAAAACCTCTGAAGCATCCTCCACCATTGATCTCACTGTCAATTCTCAACCATCCATTGGCTATCCCAAAAATCTATAAATTCAAACACTCTTTTATCCATTTCAATAATCCATCAACTTTGAGCTAAGTGCATGCTATCAAATCAGGCAGTCTTCAAGCAAAGGAACATCCACATATCCACAGTCATTTGGAGCAAATCATTCAACAATGGAGTTTGTGGTGACATTTGATTTGGTTTTTGATGTTATTGTATCACTTTGAACTCTTTTGTTGAGCTCTATCTAGAAGTTTTTCTTGGTTTGAATAGGACCTTGCATGCTTGTTTGTTTTTGTTTTGCATTTCAAATTATTGGCATTATACCCAAAACTTGTCATAGTCATGATATTTCTAGCTATCACTTCAACAACAAGAATGAAGAGGTAGAGAGATAAAGGGTCTCTTTGCCTAAAATCCGTCCCACTGTTGAAAAACCCTCTAGAGCTACCATTAACCAGAACTGAAAATTTGGGAGTAGCAACATATTCCTTAATCAAATCCACAACTTTCTCTTGAAACCCAAAATTTTTGACAGTTTTGAAAATAAATTCCCAAGAAACCTTATCACAGGTTTTAGAGAAATCAAGTTTCAACACCATACCTTGTTTTTCACTCTTTTCCATAAAGTGAATGATTTCATCGGTAGTGATACAAACATCCAAGATTTGTCTTCATGGCATAAAACCTTTTTGATGAATAGAGATCATCTTGTCAAGGAGGAGTTGTACAGACCAAGATTTCGAAAATACTTTATAGATGATGTTACAAAGGATAATAGGTCTGAAATCAGCCACAGAAACCAGCTCCATCTTTTTGGGTATAAGAGCAATAAAAGTGTTATCAAGTTGTTTCCACATCTTCCTGGTTTTGAAGAAGTCTCGAGCAGCAACAGCTACATCCTTCCCCACAATATCCAGAAATCCTGAAAAAAAGCCAAAGGGAATCCAAATGGCCCAAGATAGCAAACTTAACTTCCTCCTCTGTAACAGGCCTAGACATTTAAAATTTGTAATCCTCCAAAAGGATTGAAGGGATACATTACAACTATTCATCTACAAGATGAGAGGAATATTGAGGTTGCACTTTTAGAAGAGATTGAAAATAACTAGAGGCTAGCTGGCCAAAATCCTCATCAGAATTAACCTCCGCCCCATTTTCATCCAGAAGTTTGGTGATAGTATTCCTCTTTCTATGATGGACAGATTGGTGGAAAAATGTAATATTCCACACTGGAATATTTCTAAAATTTTGCAAATGTCATAACTTCACATACATGCTCTGATACCACAGTAATAACCCCTATCAAAATATCTTACCAAACTAGCAATTTCACAAATTTGCTTGATAGGCATTTTGTCAAACAGTTTGCATCAAGCTGTTCTGAGATGGTTTTACAACTTGTTTTGAAATTTGAAGAAACATTACAATTACCCATCATAGCAATGAATTCTCAATGTAACAATTAATTATTTCAGATTTATTACACAATATAAGCAACCAGTAATTCTTTTCTGAAATTTTGAATACTGTTGTTGCAACTGTTATTATCAGAAAATTGATACAGCAGAAAATGTCATTGACAAAAAAATAATTTAAAATATTGAGTGCTGACCTGGACCTATGAATATTCCCCAAACCAGTCAGCAACTACCCCAAAATCTTCCTTGGAGTTTGTGGTGTATTTTCCAACTTGTATGGCTCCCAGTTTGAAGCATACCACAGCAATATGAAGGGCTGTGATTCCTTTTAGGAATGCAGCGGCTGATGTTTGAACACCTTTTTCAAGGCTGAGATGACTAAACAAAGGCTTAAGCCTTCAATAATGTAGTGCCCTCCTCCTTATGGTTTCCCACGACTCATATTGAGTCTTAAGCAAGTTCAACCCCTCCAATATGAATTCAATGGTACGGCTGGGTGATGTCAGCTAGTACCTATATATATATATATAGATGAATTTTTTCTGCTATTTCACTCTTTCATGTGCACACACCAGCACTAGTAAATCTTATGATATTCACTTGCACACACGAATATTTTCTGATATTTCCACGACCAACACAAATTAGTTATTTGCCTGCAAATTTAATAAACTTGTACCTCACACCTAGAAAACCTATAAACCTATGTCTTCTAGAAAGATAATTATTTTCAAGCAGTTTCTCACACAATCTCCCTCAAATCCACACACCAGTGAATTCTGGATGAATCCCCCAAGATTGGCTGAAATGGGTTTTCATCCAATCAATCAAGAAGCCCAAGGGTTTTCATCCTAGGGTTTATTGTACCAAAAGCAGAAGTTCTCAAAGCTCTCTATGCAAATAACAAGTCAAGAATGTGCAAAAGAGCTCTCAAATCTCCTATAAAAATCACCTTTTTAAATATTAATTTCTTTCTACTCATAAAGTGACTTTATAATATCCTATTTTATATTCCCCCTTATAAAGTGACCCACTTAATAAATATTCCATTGACATAAAATAAAGTCACTTTATTAAAATAACCAAGGTTCAACTTTTAATTAATTAAATATAAATAATCCCAAGAAGCTTAGAACTATTTAAAATTTAATTAATTAGTTATTCCCTTAAAATACCTGACTTAGCCTACAGGAATAAAATAGGCTAATAGTCTCCAATAAATGACTCATTCGAAAATGAGGAGATTACAAAAAAGGAAGTATTTTTGTCTCCCTCCTTCAACCATTGAACTCTAGATTTATGTTTCCAAAATATCTCTTCTTTTTGCATGATATCATTCCAATCTTTTAAGAGAGATTGTTCCCAAAGAAGGGTTGTCTCATCAATGCTACCTTCAGCCATACAATTTTGAACCTCTATTAAATTGTCTGCTATGACCTTTTTTTGTTTAAACACATTTCTAAAGGAGTACTTATTCCAATCCTTAACCTTATTCTTAATGTTGAGAAATTTATAAACTACTCTATACATAGTTGGCCCTTGGACCGAGATTTCCCACTGTGTAGCAATGTAATCTATGAAATTGGCACGGGAAACCCACATGATTTCATATCTAAAGGGATAAGGGCCTTTAAAAATCTAATCAACCCAATTGAGCAATAGGGGGTTCTGATCAGAGCCAACTCTTGGGAAAGCAAAGAGCTTGATTTTTCCTATAATATCCCAATTAGAATAAATGAGGAATCTATCAAATCTGACTTGGATGAGTCGTTCCCCCATTCACCTGTTTCACAAAGTGAAGAGCTAGCCATTGAGATAGCAATCCATCAGACCAACAGCACTTAAGAATTCAACAAAGTCCACCATATTGTCAAAAAAATCCATTATACCACCCAACTTTTTGTAAGGGATAAAGGCGGTATTGAAGTCTCCAAGCACCATCTAAGGATTATCTTTGAAAGTATTAATTACAGAGGAAGTAGCCTCCTAGACCTCCTTTCTAGATGATCTAGAGTTAGGGGCATAAATGTTAGAGACAATCTGATTTGTTCTTGACAAACAAAATATCACTTCCAAACTACTTCTTGAGAAGTTAATACATTTACGACTCAAACTTCTTCAGTTCCACATAGTGACAATACCACCTAATGTTCCATTAGCCTCACTAATACAAAACTCAACATTAAGCCAAATATTGCTAGCAATGTTATTGAAACTTCTTTTAGTTTTTTGTTTTTTACCAAAAATTGCTTATGAGGACTATTAAGTCCTCTTATAAATTGATAAGATTTTCATTTACGGGTCTTCTTGGAGGAAACCTCCATGATTTTTTGTCTCATGTTAGCAATCTCCTGGGCCATCTCAGCTTGCCTTCTTTCTCTGAGTGAGGATCTTCCTCTTTTGCCATCAACACCCACATCTGCTGATTTCCTATTTTGGTTTTTATTGGGACCTTTTCCTTTTGTTGCCTGAGGTTGACCAAGCCTCCTGATCAATAGTAATATTGCTATGATTGCAGCTCTCTTCTATCAATTTACGAGCATCCTATGCCAAGTTAATTGGACCTTGATTTGTCTTCCTCCATGGGAGGAGGGATCCCTCTGTCACTGCAACCTAATTAATATCCTTTTCATTAGAGTAGAGTTGTTTGTTCTTTGGAACAACAGAGGCAATAAAAAATTCACTTTGATAAATAAAGACTTCACCATCCTGATTCATTTCTTTTGTCTTGGGTTTAGCAAAGAGGCCTTCCCCATTTCTAACATCCTTTCTTTTACCAAGATGCTCCTCCTTATCAAAAATAACTAGACCATTCACCCAATAGTCCATCAGTTGTTTGTCCAATATAGGGTCAAGTTAGCCCAATGACTCAAATGAAAACCCACTTGCAACTTTCCTTGCTGATTCGAACAACTTTAAGTGAGGAACTTCCAAGGCTAATTCCTTCATCTTCTTTTGAGAGGAAATCATAAGCTTGAGGAGATCTTCTTCCATAGGGTACCCTTCAAAGATTGCAGGAGATGAAGGTTCATTCAGCTTATCGACAGGTTCCTTAAGCTTATCAATTGGTTCCTTCTCCTTATCCGCATGAACATTAACAACTTTCCTTGGTGTTGAACATTCATTGATTAGGTGTCCAATCTTTGAGCAATTTTGACATTAAAATTTTGAGTTTTCTTACAAAATGGATTGAACCCATTTTCTAAATTTAGAGATCATTATAGCTGTTGGAAAAATTTGGAAAGCATCCACATCAATGCAGAACCTAGCATAGACCAGCCTAGATTTATCCTTTGTCACCTTATCCATGGTTATAAAATGGCAAAAGTAGATTGCAATCCAAACAAAAAACTCCTCATCCCAAAACTCAAGATGAAGACCTGGGAGCAGCACCCAAACAAGAGATGATTTGGTTAAATCTGCTTTGGGATCAAATCCCTGCTTCCATCTACAAAGAGAAAGGCTACATTTGCCATAAAGCCATGGCCCTCCAGCAAGAACCCAAAGAAGGTCATCCTGAAGGTTAAACTTGAAGAGGAACATTCAACCCGACATAGCACTAACAAAAACACTGCCCTTAGGTTCCATTTGTCTGAAGCCCATCTCCTAACAATATCAATATTGGGACAAAAGGAAAAGAACTTATCCACCAAAGTATTATCCATGAATGAAACAATCCAATTCACTTTTGAGTCCGACAACATTATAGTTGTTCTTTCATTAGAAACCGATAGCTCGAGAACAACATCCAAGAAACTAGTCACATGGGTCTCATCCATCCATTTCTTCGAACCACTTGCTTGGGTACCTCAAAAACAGCAGAGGGACAAACCGAGCTGGTCCCAAAAGTTTCAAGAAGAGTACCAACAATCTCAAGGAGAAGTGGTGGGGCATGTGGCCCCCCCAAACTGTCTAACCCCATTCCCACTCAAAACAAGATTCAAAAATGGAGCTTCAAAGCATGAACAAAGCTTCCTAGTAATAGATATGTGTTGCTTTTTTGTATCCAGAATTGTTTATTGGTTATTTATGAGGGATTTTTTACTAGAACAGTTGATGGATTTCTACAATATTTTGGTGCATTTC
This sequence comes from Sequoiadendron giganteum, assembly GCA_007115665.2. Taxonomy (NCBI): domain Eukaryota; kingdom Viridiplantae; phylum Streptophyta; class Pinopsida; order Cupressales; family Cupressaceae; genus Sequoiadendron; species Sequoiadendron giganteum. The sequence continues at coordinate 862,039,772 of CM021101.1, forward strand.
CAAAATCAATGATTTCTTATAGTATCTAAGCGGTTCTCCGCCAAATTGATATATATATTGTTGTTATATTTGATTGTGAAACATGGAAGGCATTGCCACTAGGTCTAACATTACTTTCAAATTTTGAGCTTGCAACTGTATGGCTTGCCTCCAATTAATCTAATCTACTTGATTATTGCTCGCATTCCAATCACCATATGCTCTCACCCTATCCATTATGGGATCTCTCATCTCAGTAATTAGAAAGGGTTGGGATTTCTGCATTGACATTGAAAAATTGTCAAGTTGTCAAAATAACCAGTTTGGGACAGTACAAGAATAAACCAAATTTCCCAAGAAACAAAAGGCCTCCCACTAAAATGCTACCAAAATATTCCTAACAAGAGAAAGAAAATATAAAAAAGCCTTTATTGCAGTAAAATCCATTTGACCTTTGATTGACCATTTCTTGGAGGCCCAAGCTTTAACAGCATCAATGTTCCATCTTTGGCCTATAACTTTTCTAACCAAGGAATTCTCCATCTCTATCGCTGACCTCTCAACCAACAAATCTGGAATAAAGTGGGATATCTGCCCAGAAATAGAGTCCGCCAACGTAGACACCACAAGGTCTGAGGCACATCCTTTTCCTTTCTGGGGATCCACCATACCCACTCAAGTTGACACACCCCTAAGAAGATCTGCCTAAGATCTATGGATGGATTGTCACAAGGCTCCATCACACCTCCAGAGATTTTAGCCTTTGCGCATCCATGAGATAAGTGTAATTCTGCCTCATTGAGCCATGACCCATCCTTCATGTGAGAATAATCCACCTTAACACAGTCAAGAGCAAGGTCCCCACCCTTGTCCCCCTCTGCATCAAAGATTCCTTGACCTGAAACAATAATGACAATTTCCCTTTGTGTAGAAAATTCAAATTTTTCAATTTCTTGTTGTTGAAGAATTGCAATTTCATCTTTTTGCTCTCACCCAAATTTCTTGCTATAGGAATGATTTGTAAGTTGCTAGGCCATCTGGGTCCATTGAATACTGGTTAATGGAGATTTTTACTGAGATCTCAACAAAAATGTGAGCTTTGACATAAAGCACACAACAGATACTAATTTTAATTGTATTGTAAATGTAATCAAATCTTTCTCAGATAGGATCCTAATAAATCTAAGGAAACACTAAGGTCTGAAATTTTGTGTGAGAATTCTAAGTCAAAAAACGATTTTCAGATTTTTCTTCTCTTTGTTGAATGTGCTGATTGTAGAACATTAATAAATTTCGATGTTTGCATATCAAGGATGGAATCACCTTTTGTATGTTAGGATACCCACCTCTAAGAGACGCGTCTCTTGAGAAGACGTGTCTCCACGTGTCCTTTGGGCACGTGGGCTTCACTTACAACCGATTAACATTCAGTTTAAACATCTTAACACATATAACCTTATATATGTGTGGTGCGAATATTTATTTATGACTTCCGATTTATTGAGCATTTATTTATTATTTCGAATTTAAGCAAACTTATAAATTCAATTTGACTTCTTTTATTTTTCTAGAAATATATTAAATATCGATCATATATAAATGTTGATAATGCTATTCAGCAATCATCATCTATATTCTTACCGAAGCTATATTTCATTAATACTCCCTCTTAGCTAGGGAAGATATTTCAAATCAAATAAGTAGAGATATCACCTTAACACGTGACATCTAAGATATGGTATGATTTCTCAATATTGTCAAGTCACATGACATTCTTCATAACACATCTTTATTATGGTATGTGCACTGACATCAAGTCACATGATGTCTACCATAATTCATGGCATATCCACAGATATAAATATCTACCATGATTATCTCTTAAGGATCACAATGATCTACAGATGAGATCAAGTCCCATGATATCCATCAAAAGTGTCCAAGAGATACTATCATGACATGTCCACAGATATCAAGTCACATGATATCTATCATGATAGTTTATCATTGTAGAGTCGTCACTTTACAATGTCAAGTACAAGTGTTTCATTATTAGAAAGACCGTTGCCTTTCAATAATGTACACAAGGGGAGTAGGCCCATAAGGTCATGGAGTCACACATGACAAAAGAGTTTACAAATTAAACATCTTTATATATTAGTGCAGTTTATAAACAATTTGTATTTCAAACATAAATAACAAATTACATTTCAACCATACCAAGTTTCTTCCTGAAGTGCTCTACCTTGATTCGGGAGAGAGGTTTGGTGAGAATGTCTGCAGTTTGATCATTTGTACTAATATACTCCAACTGGATCACTTTCTTTTCCACCATATCTCTTACATAATGATAGGGGATCTCAATGTGCTTAGATCTATCATGAAAGACAGGATTTACAGAGAGTTTGATGCAACTCTGATTATCACAATGAATAATTGTAGGATTCAAGGGCTCACCAAAGAGTCCCACAAGCAATTTACGAAGCCAAACTGCTTCTCTTGCTCCCATAGAGGCTGCAATGTATTCAGCTTCCATTGAGCTCTGTGCAACTGAAGATTGTTTTCTGCAAATCCAGGAGATCATAGCCGATCTTGAACTGAAGCAACATCCTGATGTGCTTTTCCGATCGGTTACACTTCCAGCCCAATTTGAATCAGAGTACCCATGTAGATCTAGTTGATCATTCTTGTAAAGAAGACCATATCCAATAGTGCCTTGAAGATATCTCAAAATATGTTTCACAGCCATTAAGTGAATTTCCTTTGGCTCACACATGAACTGGCTGAGAACATTCATTGCATAGCAAATATCAGGTCTGGTGTTAACCAGATACATCAAGGATCCAATCATCTGTCTGTAAAGGGTTGGATCTGCACACTTGGATTCTGCTGCTGCTTCTTTTAATTTGTGAAGGTTGGTTTCCATAGGTGCAGACATCGGTTTATAGTCCAACATTCCAAATCTCTTCAGAATATCAATAGTATACTTCCCTTGGTTTAGTATAATGCCCTCTGATTTCTGCCATACTTCTAAACCTAGGAAGTAGTGTAGAATGCCCAAGTCTTTCATGTCAAATTCAGAAATTAGATCCTGCTTCCCTTGAGCAATGAGGTGATCTATTATATGTAGTTCATCAACATATAAAATAATTATTAGCATATCACCTTTGATTACCTTGAAGTAGAGATTGGAGTCAACATCATTCTTGGAAAATCCTAATCCCAAGAGATAGCTGTTAATTCTTTCATACCAGACCCTGGGAGCCTGTTTAAGTCCATAGAGGGCTTTCTTCAGTCTGCATACATGTGAGTCAGGTTTATGTATTACAAAACCTTCAAGCTGTTCCAAATAGACTTCCTCTTCAATGGTTCCATTCAGGAAGGCAGTTTTCACATCCATTTGATGGATCTTCCAGCCTTTAGCTGCTGCGATGGCTAACACTGCTCTCACTGATGTGTAACGGGCAACAGGTGCAAATGTTTCTTCGTAATCAATGCCTTCCTTTTGAGAAAAACCTCTTGCCACAAAACGTGCTTTATGTTTTTCTATATTGCCATCAGTAGCATGCTTGATTTTGAAGAGCCATTTGGAAGAGACAACAGATTTCTCTTTTGGTCTAGGCACTATATCCCATACATCATGCTTTAGAATAGACTGATATTCCTCTGTCATTGCATCCTTCCATGCTTGATGTCGGAAAGCTTCTGTAACACTGACAGGTTTTGAGTTTATGATGTTGTTCATTAGAGCAACATAGCTAGAGAAACGTTTGGGTCTTTTACTCTCCCTGAATGTTCCTTTGGGTGTTGCATGATCCTCGACTTCTTTGATCATTTTCCTGGCCCAAAGTGGTCTCTTTCTGTCGTTGTCATTTGTATTCTCATTTGAAGTAGAAGGAAGTTCATGTGGAATTTCCTCAGGGTGCTCCCTCTGAATCTCAGGAGCAAGTTCCATTTCAGGTACTCTAGGGGAATAGGTTTTTGTCTCACTAGAACTTCTTGCCCTCTTGAATGCAATGTCTTCTTCAAAGATGACATCTCTGCTCAATTCAATTTGTTTTTGCCCGGGTATGAATATCCTATAGGCTTTGGAGGTTTCACTATAACCCACAAATACTCCCTTCTTTCCAGAAGGTTCTAGTTTGAATCTCTTCTCTTTGGGCACATGAATATAGACAGGACAGCCAAAAATCCTAAAATGACTACTGTAAGGTTTTATGCTAGTAAAGGTTTCTTCAAGAGTTTTGTCATTAAGATGAGAATGAGGACATTTATTTTGAATATAGACATTTGTCCTAGAGGCTTCTGCCCAGAAAGAAGTTTCAATGTTTTAGTCCAAGAACATTGCCTTAGCAGCTTCTCCAATGGTTCTATTTTTCCTTTCAACAACCCCATTTTGTTGAGGGTTGTAGGCAGCTGTGAAATACCTCTTAATTCAAGCACTCATGCAGACTTCCTTAAAAAATTCAAAGGTGTATTCTTTCCCATTGTCTGTCCTTAAGATTTTTATTTTCTTTCCAGAGAAGTTTTCAATGAGGGCTTTAAACTCTTTGAACCTTTTGAGGATTTCTATCGACTCTTTACACTTAAGGAAATAGATCCAGGTTTTCCGAGAGAAGTCATCTACAAATATGACATAGTATAGAAATCCTGCTTTAGAGGGTACAAACATGGGTCCACATAAGTCTGAGCGAACCAATTCTAACACAATTAGGGTTTTGCTCAAACTATTGGGAAAGGACCCCTTTGTACTCTTTCCTAAGGCACAACCTTTGCAAGTTCCTTCATGAGATGGTTTTAACTTAGGTAAGCATGTTACAAGTTTTTCTACAGAAGTTAGGGCACGAAAATGAAGGTGTCCTAATCTTCTATGCCAAATCTCATTTGAATCAAAGGTTTCAAGGGTAAGGGCTTGTTTAACTTCAATGCATAGTTTGTAAAGGTACCCTTGTCTTACACCTATGGTTTGGGCTTTCTTGATTGTTGAGTTCTTAGGCCATGCTAGCACTTTCCCATCCATAAAGGTAACTCTATATCCATTGTCTTCAAGGGCAGAGATGGATATTAGATTCCTCTTAATTCCAGGTACAAATAAGACTCCAGTAAGTTGAAGAGAAAGACCAGATTTTAGTTTGATGGAGCAAGTTTCAACCCCTTTTACATGGTGTGCATAATCATCCTCAATGGTTACTACTTCATCGGACTTTTCAGTCATAGTGTCCAGGTGTTCTCTGAATCCTGTGATGTGTCTAGAAGAACCACTATCAATTACCCAGTTGTGGATGTTGTTAGATGTTTGACTAGATAAGGCTGTATAGAACACAAAGTTCTCAGATTCATGATCTGAATTTGTCTTTCCTACTTTGGCAAAAGATGCTTGTTGCTTTGATCTGTCAGGGCACTTCATTGCATAGTGACCATATTGATCACATCTAAAGCATTGCACTAGAGAGATGTCTTTCTTCTTAGTAGATCCCTTTCCATTGGATTTCTCTTTCTTTTAAAAGATCCTCTTTTGTAAGAGTTTTTCTTGTTCCTTTTATTAGACGTTGTGTTGAGTACATGAATGTCTTCATCCATGTTCTTCTATTTATTTTCCTTAGTGGAGAGTCTTGTTTCCTCTTGAAGGCAGTCAGTTCTTAGTCTATCAAACTTGGGGAGTTTAGATCTCACTCTTATTCCTTGAACAAATGACTCCCATGAGTTGGGTAGGCCTCCTAGTGCAATTAGGGTTAACTCTTTTTTATCAATCTGATATCCAATTGTGGATAATTGATCCCTTAGTTCAATGATCCACATGAAGTATGCATTAATTGACTCTCCTTTGTTTATTTGAGCATTGTTGATTTGCCTCTTTAAAGCAAGAGTTCTACTGGTGTTGTTGATCTCATAAGTACTCTCAAGAGATTTGAACATATGATATGCAGTTTCTGAAGAGCACAAAAGATTTACTGAGAGGGGGGGGTGAATCAGTAAATCAATCACAAACTTTTATTTCTTAATCTTTTCAAACTTTTTACAATCAATTTTTGATATGAACCAATTTCCCCAAATTGATACAACTTTATTGAAGTACTATTTTTAAAGTAGGCACCAACCTACAATTTTACACCAAGATGATTTAGTAGAATGTAGCCTACAAGGAACACCCAGACCTTTACAAATTTAGTAGACACCTGCCTACAAGGAGCACCAACCCCTAATGCAAGGTACCAATCCTTGACTTGATGGAAGTGAGACTGCCTTCAATCTGATCTGCACAAACCCAACTCTCCAATCTGCTCTATGTGATAAATAATATCACCTTCAGCCCACACAAGGAGATGGAAATCTGATTGAACTGCTCTCTTACTCACACAACCACACATTAGACTGATTTTGAATTCATGTATATATATCTTGATCAATCCTTGCAACTTTCAATGAAAGGTTGCACCATTTAGAATCTGCACTTGCACCCTTTAAAGACTTGCACCTTTTCAAAACTCAGATTGCATTTCTTTTATGATTAATGTTTTGTTTCTGAATCTGTGTTAAGACAAATCGCACCCCTTGCAAAAATCTGAACTTTATTTTAATCAAATCATGCCCTTAAATAGAGTCGCACCATTCACTTGGACAAACATAGCCATTCAAGAATAGTCGTGTCTTTGATTTGTATTGAAGAAACAAATCACACCATTTAGTCGTGTCTTTTTGTTAGCGACTATTTAATGTGTCTTTAAGTTTTGATGTTTTTAAACACAGATTGCTTAGTTAATATTTGATTTTCTGTACCAATCGATACTTCATACTATTCTTCTCTTTCACATTTTTGATGTCTCCTTAGTCTCTGTTTTCATGTTTTGAGTCTTTCACAGATTGACGTCTCTTTAACACGTTTTTCAGAATCGAGTCCTTCACATTCGATGCTTTGTTCCATTATACTCAGCAATCTTCTCCCAGCCTTGATGATTCTTATCTTTCTTTCCATCTTTAGTCGACTTCCATACTATCCATAATAACTTGTGTATTGTGCCGGATGACATGAAGATTGTAGGTGGACGATTCTTTTGAACGCATAATTACTTTCTTCTTAGCAGAGATAACAAGACTTCATCATGTCTTCCTTCAACCGGTTTATACGATGACCAAGGCAATATCTTGAAATATTATTGGAACACATACACAGGATAAGCCCAACATTATTAACAATGTCATTACTTCAAAGAGCGGAGTTTGTAAAATATATATCCGATGCCTTCACCCAACGCGAATACACCAAGTATTGAAGACACGTAATTGTTCCTTGATTAATATCAATAATAACTGTTTTGGCAATAGCCTGATAATATCTTTAATGCTGGCGTATCAATATAACCATTGTATATATATCTTCAATTTCTATTTATTTGCTATGGCGGCTAGCTTCAGGATACGACAACTCTCATCGGCGGTGCCTCACTTTAATAATTTCATCATAGCGACTGTAATAGTCATAAAGGGTATGTGGTAAGGATGGATCGCATAATCTGTTTGGCCCGATATTCTCTAGTCTTAGAATGATGGCCAAAATAATCGAACTCCTTTTGCATCTCATGAAAAAAATTCTTTCATCCATTAACAGTCTTTCTATCATTTCTATCAATCTACCTTTGACATCAATGACATAATTCTAACAATCTCTTATACATCAATGACAACATTTCCAACAGTTTCATGTTTTGCTAGGATGGGCACTATATGATCCCTAACTGCATCTACTAGGATTTTCATGGTTTTTTCATTGTTTTCAATCCATTGAGTTTTCTCAAGATCAGCCTCTCGTTCTTTCTTATTTTCTCTCACAAGTGAGTCTAGCTTATGAAGAATGTGATGTGAATTCGATTTTGGAAAATACAAATTTTTCTAGAGCAAACTGATTTTAGATTTGATTTGGATTCACACAACGTGGCTCTAATACCATGTAAATGTAATCAATTTTTTGTCAAATAGGATCCTAAAAAATCTAAGAGAACACTAAGGTCTGAAATTATGTGTGAGAAATTCTAAGTCAAAAATGAATTTCTAGATTTCTTTTCTTTATGTCGAATGTACTGATTGCAGAACATTAATAAATTTCGATGTTTGCATATCAATGAGGGATCTGCATTTTATGTATTATGGAGACACGTCCTCTCCAATGAGACGTGTCCCTTGGGCACGTGGGTTCTACTAACATATGTTAGTGATCATTTAGCACATAACCTCCAATAAAAGGCAGATAAGAGATCCGATTTATTTAATGCAGATTTTAACATCATTTATTTAATTTCAATTTTTATACATGCTTTATAAAATTCAAATTTTGTTATTTCTGAAATATTAAATATGAAGAGCAATTAGATCTTATATAAATGATGATGATACTTTTAGCAATCATCGTTTATATCTGACCTAAGCTACCATTCATCAACATACCCAAAGGAACGTTTAGGGAAAGTAAAAGAGCCAAACGGTTCTCAAGGTAGGTTGCTCTAATGAATAACATCATAAAGTCAGAACCTGACAGTGTTACAAAAGCCTTCAAACATCAAGTATGGAAGGACGCAATGATGGAAGAATATCAGTCCATTCTAAAAAATGATGTATAGGATATAGTGCCTAGACCAAAAGAGAAATCTGTTGTCTCTTCTAAATGGCTCTTCAAAATCAAACATGCTACTGATGGCATTATAGAAAAACATAAGGCACGTTTTGTGGCAAGAGGTTTTTTCACAAAAGGAAGGCATTGTGTTGGCGTAAGAAATAACACCTCTGGAGTGTAAGTTTGTACGGACAGCTATGCACACTGCGTAATGATTTCTCTTCAATTTAGGAGGGGAAGCTCCCTCGTTGTGTTGGAATGCATGGAATAGAAAAGTAAACTAAATCCTATCTTTTTGTTCTCAGTTGGTAGAGGCACAAGGTTAAGAAAACCTAGAACGTTGCAGCTAAGGATTTTCTGGTTTCCGAGATCTTCTAACTACAACTAAGCTAACTTCTTTAAATCTATCCAGTTTCCACAAGAAAACAGAGCATCAAGAAATGGAGCAGGAATGTATTACACGATAAACCTCAGGTGTGGGCTCGCAACATGAAGGCAAGGTAGGCACAACTATTTGCTTATCCGGGAAGAAGCTTATTAAAACAAACAAATATACAGGAAACCGGGTACAGCTTCACAACATGAAGGCAAGGTAGGCACAACTATCTGCTTGGTTGAATGAGTTTACTATCACACACATCAAACAATAAGCTTTGAGTACAGATTCACAACGTGACGGCAAGGTGGGCACAACTATTTGCTTTTCTGAATAGGCTTATGATAAACAAAACATAAGGTAAGCAACTAGGACAGTATATTGTATAGACGAAACACGCATGCAATAACGATCAAACCAGCAACCCCATTTAACTAAGATTGAATAAACACCATGATAATAACATGAAGGCAAGGTAGGCACAACTATTTATTATAACAACAATCACTCTTGAACAAATACAATAATAGCAATACTAAAGGCAAGGTAGGCGCAACATGTATGCTATCAAGCAAAAGTTCTAATTTACAAGGGTGAACCAGTCTTGAGAATAGGCATGTTGCCGACAACGCAACAATTCTCTATCACCAGGAAAAACTAATTACAAATGAGCTGAAAGCTCTTATTTATAGACATCAAAGGTGTAGGCAACCCTAAAATCACCTTGAGTCAACTATAGTCATGCAGTGCATGCAAGATCTTATTCTCCAAACCTAATTGAATGAAACTACACCATTAAATGGAAAGATATCATCAGTTAACTGAAACAAGACTCAACAAAATGGACATGTGCAACATGCACGTCCTTATTGAAATGAAAACTAACTAAGAACTCCAACTATACAAAGATGTTTCCAAGAAAGACATGGCATGTAATGTGTAACAACAAGTTAACTCGGAAAGAGGCATCGAGTTTAACTCCTGTGTCTAATATCTATCTTGGAAAAGGTGGGATGCCTTGAACTGAAGTTCACTGGCCTTGATCTTGGGCAACTAACCCATCCACGAGGTTGTTGACTGCATTACTATCTAACGGTCGTCACATGTCTCAACTGTCAATTCACTACTTGTCAGCAACTCAAGCAAACCTGGAAATCTCTACATACTTAAACTGGCACTTCACTGACTGATAACCTTGGCGGCTTTGTAACTGAAGTGATGGCCACTGTTTCTTCTACAACTTGATGCTTCTCACGTTTTTCACGCTTTGACACTTATCTAATTCAGCATTGAATGCTTGCTCGTTCTTATTCATGGAAAGACCCAACCCATCTGGATGTTGAGGTATACCCAGACTTCGCTTGATGTCGAGGGGCTTGAGACTGCATTCTGAAAAACTCGCCTGTTGACTGTGAACACGGCTATATTTTGACAAATTTTCTGGAAAGCTAAAAATAGCCTGCTGAGGCTAAAAATAGCTTGTCGGATGAGAATTTTTACGGAAAAATATGAGATATGGGTTTTGTCCAAAAAGTGATTCTAAGACAACCCAAAACGTCAGAAATGTAAAAATTTAACCTTTACTCAAACATGCAAAGGAGTTTCGGTTGAGAAAATTAAAGCTTCAAGAACAGATGTTCTGGAACAAATTTTCCTAAAAAATTCTGACACATGGGTTTTGCCAAGGAGATCGTTCTGAATCAACTCAGTTATTTTGTTTTGCCAAAATTTGCCTGTTCTTCAAACTTGTGAGAGAATCTAGATGAGAAAATGGCAGAAATCTAGAAGAGAAAAAGACGTTTTTATTATTTTTAATTATTTTTGTCTTCCTCTTTCAAAATCGCCACTCTGCCTTGAACTTGATGCTGAAGGTGAATCTGTACCTGCAAAAGAATGTTTCTATCGCCTTCAAACTTTGATTATCTGATGAAAATTCGCCAACCTCTTGAAGAAATTTGAATTTTCTAAGTTGTGTGAATGAGAAAAGGCGCCACACTTGGTTAAATAAACAAAGTCGTACCATCATGCATGCATGCTGAAACCCTAACTGTGAAAGAATTCGATTGGCCTCTCACTAGATGAACTGCAACTGACTCTGAGTCTTAGACTAAAATAACATTTAATTTAAAACATGCAAGTTAAAAAGAGGCGCCATATTTAGCTCTTTGAAGAAATTCATCACTTTTTTAATGCTCTGCATGCAAAAATATTATTTTTAATCATTTCACTAAAAATAGCATCTAGATATGCTTAGTAAACTTTACTGATTCTAGAAAGCTGAATTTTAACCTTTTAGGCATCCATTTGCAAGAGTTATGAGATTTTTGAGTATCTCCTAATTTATAGCTGACTGCAAAGTTACATCTGACCATGTTCAGCTTTGATTTCTGCATGATCAAATGATCCTGCGACTGATCTGAGATACCCACTGCGAAGCCTGCATGACAAGGATGAAATGTCTATTGGAAGTAACAACTGCTAAAATCAACATCTAACACCTTGGAAAATTAGGCGCCTTTGATTAAATTGATGCACTGATTCCAGACAGCCATTTCTCTGTATTGCCTTTTGATGCTTCAAATTGCCGTTGACGATGAATGACGAACCCTGCTGACTGAATAATAGATTCATTGCGTGACTGGAAGTACTCTGCATCCAATGATTGTATGTAAGGTATCTGAAAATTGTATCAGGAACCCCAAAATGATGGGCGCCCCTATTCTGTGATAGCACAAATACCATTTTAACAAAAGTGTGACTTTCATTTGAACACCATTCTTTAACCCCTAATACCGGGAGCTGGAATGCTCCGATTTGCGTGCCAATTGTCTCTCTGCACAGTTGAGTCAACTTACAAGAGATGTCTCTAGAGACGACAAAGCCAAAAAATTGCTTCTAAGGCCTCAAAGAGAAGGGCACGTCTTCAGCCACTCTCACTTTTCAGCAACACCATCTTGACCTCGCACGTACGAGCGCTCGCCAAATCCTGGAGGCTAACAGTTGAACTCGTTGAATGGCTAGAGTAATCGCACACAAGTCTTGTGAAGACTGCGAAAGCAAATAACCGCATCTGACAGGCCTAAAGGCTGGGCGCCCCTAGCCTACAAATATGCAGTTGTGTGTAGCTACGTTTCAACATCCTCTGTTTTACGTGCTCGGTAGAACCTCTGTCACGGTCTCTCACAATATCGAAGCATCTAGCGAACTGCTACATTGCAAAGCTGGAAAAGATCTCAAGAAGACCTCCACTGTAATTTCATTCATCTAGGTAGTCATATTCAAGGGCGCCCCTGAGCTACAGGGGCGCTCAAACCATGACTTGGCAATCTTTGTTGACATGTATCTTGCTTGTAGTTTCTACTTCTGACATTGATAACCGGAGTTCTGCACTAGGTACGTCTTCGCTTGATAGCTCGTTGGAAAGCTAGACTAATCTTGCAGAGATTGAAACCAACAACAAGCACATACATTCAGATCTTGGCCTTCAACAAGAAAGGCGCCCCTGGGCTACAGGGGCGCAAATCTGCATTTCTAGACTGTCTCCATGATGTGTACACTCGTCGTAACCTCTGCTTCCGCCTTCGTCTGCCAGAGTTTCACATTTCAGATGAACTTGCTCCATAGCTAGTCGGAAAGCTGACTGAAAACAAAAGAGAATGAGTGTATTAGCAACCCAAAGCAACTGCATCTTGACCTTCAAATGGAAGGGCGCCCTTGGGCTACAGGGACATAGATTGGCTCTGAACTTCATGATTTTCATCCATTTCATGCTTTGTGAACACTGTATTAATTGCTGAGGTTGACCATGTCAAAATACTACTACTGCCAAGGTGTGTGTATGACTATACCTCATCATTCTCACATGTACGGATACTGTAAAGTTGATTTGCATGTTGATTGCGCAAGTGTCTCCCACGTTACACAGTGAAAAGTTCCCAAACTTAGAATATTTTAGCACATTTTGCCAATCTGAAAATACCCTCCGTAAAAAGCATATTTTTCAACATCTTTCATTGTAGAGCGTTCTGCTTTGAGTTTCAAGCTTAAATTTCGACACCTGGTACTGGCCAATTGCCATTAACGACCTTAGAGGTCCTAACTTTTTTCCTGAAAATGTGAAAACTACCCACCAGGCTTAAACAGACTTCACTACTATGATCGTGATCGTGATGTGAAATAAGCCAATCAAAATTAATTTCAGCCAATTCTGACAAGTTCCTATTTTTAGGGTTTTGTCCAAAAAACGGGGTTCAAAAACCCGAATTTTCAAAATTTCCAAATTGTGCCAATATCTTCCAGGCATCACATTGACTAAAAGCCCATACTTTATTTGCCCAAAAATTGAGTTTTGACCCCATTTTTACAAGGTTTAGATCATTTTAACCAAAATGCCTTAATGAAGCAAAAAAAAGTTGGTTTGGGTACAACACATTGATTACACCATCAATGTGTTCACTAGCCTCTGACATTTTTTCCTTGAGCTCTAATGTCTTCTATGCACAAGTGAAACTGCGCTTTATCGCACCTTTTCTTTGCTCTAACTCAAAATTCAGACACACACACAACTTATACATCATAAAAAATGATATGGTCGATCACGTATATATATCCGCAACATTGGAATTGATTTACACTTTGTCAGCACCGGTTGTTGTTGTGCCACCATATTAGTTTGCACATTGTTGTGATTGTGATTCTATGGTTGATGATGGGTTTGAATATTTTTCTTGGGAGCACTGATGACAACCTTAGCATCAACCACTCTGTCATTTGTGACATTTTTGTTCCTTGACCATGTATGAGGTTTATTGTTATAACTGGTGGATGGGCGGTTATCCTGTTGTGCAAGAAACGTCGATGCACTTACAAAATTTGTAGGCACCAACCGACTATAGACACTAATCCCCACAACTGAGCACCAACTCAGCAAAAGACCTGAATCTCTTCTTTCACAAGCACCAACCTCCAAATTCTTCAATGAATGATAATGTCTTCCCAAATATTTGATTATTGAGAGAAAATTTGTGAAGGAAAGTTGAACAGCATCATCGTCAAGAAGACTTGTGAAGGAAAGAGATTACATCATCTAAAAACCAAGTTGTGAAAGAGAGCACTTGTGTGATAACCGTTAGATCATCCACAAACAGACGTGTGAAAGAAGAAACATTTGCACCTGTTGCCCGTTACACATCTGTGAGGGTAGTGTTAGCCACTGCAGTAGCTAAAGGCTAGAATATCCACCAAATGGATGTGAAAACTGCTTTCCTAAATGGAACCATTGAATAGGAAGTCTATCTAGAACAGCTTGAAGTTTTTGTGATACATAAACCTAACTCACATGTATGTAGACTAAAGAAAGCTCTCTATGGACTTAAACAGGCTCCCAGGGCCTGGTATGAAAGAATTGACAGCTACCTCTTGGGACTAGGATTTTCCAAGAATGATGCAAACCCAAATCTTTACTTTAAGGTAATCAAAGGTGATATGTTAATAATTATTTTATATGTTGATGCCCTGCTGATAACAGGAGAAGATCACCTCATTGCTCAAGGAAAGAAGGATCTAACTTCAGAATTTGACATGAAAGACTTGGGCATCTTACACTACTTCCTACGTTTGGAAGTATGGCAAAAATCACATGGCATTATACTAAACCAAGGGAAGTATACTATTGATATTCTGAAGAGATTTGGAATGTTGGACTGTAGACCCATGTCTACACCTATGGAAACCGACCTTCACAAACTGAAAGAAGCAGCAGCAGAATCCAAGTGTGCAGATTCAACCCTATATAGACAAATGATTGGATCCTTGATGTACCTGGTTAACACCAGACCTAATATTTGCTATGCAGTGAATGCTCTTAGCTAGTTCATGTGTGAGCCAAAGGAAATTCACCTTATGGTTGTGAAACATATATTGAGATATCTTCAAGGCACTATTGGATATGGTCTTCTTTACAGAAATGACCAACTAGATCTACATGGATACTCTGATTCAGATTGGGCTGGAAGAGTAACCGATCGGAAAAGCACATCAGGATGTTGCTTCAGTTTAGGATCGGCTATGATCTGTTGGATCTGCAGAAAACAGTCTTCAGTAGCACAAAGCTCGACAAAAGTTGAATACATTGCAGCCTCTATGGGGGCAAGAGAAGCAATTTGGCTTCAAAAATTGCTTGTGGGACTCTTTGGTGAGCCCTTGAATCCTACAATCATTCATTGTGATAATCAGAGTTGCATCAAACTCTCTGTAAATCCTGTATTCCATGATAGATCTAAGCACATTGAGATCCCCTACCATTATGTAAGAGACATGGTAGAAAGGAATGTGATCCAGTTGGAGTATATTAGTACAAATGATCAAACAACAGACATTCTCACCAAACCTCTCTCTCGAATCAAGGTAGAACACTTCAGGAAGAAGCTTGGTATGGTTGAAATGTAATTTGTTATTATGTTTGAAATTCAAAATTGTTTAGAAGTTGTACTAATATATTTAAGATGTTTAATGTGTAAACCCTTTTGTCATGTGTGTGACTCCATGACCTTATGGGCCCACTCCCCTTGTGTACATTATTGAAAGGTGACGATCTTTCTAATAATGAACACTTGTATGTGACATTGTAAAGTGACGATTCTACAATGATGGGTTGAACTATCATGATAGATATCATGTGACTTTATATCTGTGGACATGTCATGATAGTATCTCTTGGACACTTTGATGGATATCATGGGACTTGATGTCATTTGAAGATCATTGTGATCCTTAAGAGATAATCATGGTGGATAATTATATATCCGTGGATATGCCATGAATTATTATGGTAGACATCATGTGACTTGATGTCAGTGCACATACCATAATGAAGATGTGATTATGAAGAATGTCATGTGACTTGACAATATTGAGAAATCATATCATATCTTCAATATTACGTGTGAAGGTGATATCTCTACTTATTTTAGAGTTATCTTCCCTAGCTAACAAGGAGTGTTGATGAAGGGTAGCTTCGGTCAGATATAAATGATGATTGCATTTATGCATCATCATTATTTATATGTGATCGAAATTACTTATCAAATAAATAATTTTGAAAATAAGAAATTCGAATTTATGAACATGAATAAAATTTGAAATATAAATAATGTTCAAACTTTGCATTATATAAATCGCAAGGTGTTAAATGCTTATATGTTTATGTTGACCACCGATTAGTATTGGTTGGCTAAGAGAGACCCGCGCCCTCAAGGGACATGTCCCATGAGAGGACGTGTCCCATCACAAGGAAAATGAAAACCAAGATTGACTTTATCGGGTATTAAACGAGAACTGTGGGCAAATAAAACACCTTTAAGTAATATTAATACAGTCACATGGATAGTAAATGCATGAATATGGTGTACTAAAAAATCAGCAATTCCTAATGGAATAGGTAACAAAGCTACTTTGGCACCTACTATTACAAAATCACCATCTCCCCAGGTTAAGCCGGTGCTTGTTGTTGCATCAGGAGCTGTCAAACTGGGTGCTAAAGCATGAGTGTTTTGTATCCATTGAGAAAAGACAGGTTGTAATTGTATAGTAGTATCTAAAAACATATATTTAGGACGTCCTAAAGCACTCATAGTATCATTATGAATATATAGACCAAAACTATGGAAGCCTAAGAAAATACATGCCGAGTTGAGGTGTGATACAATTGCATCACAATGTCTCAGAACACGGTCTAAAAGATTGTTGTATTGAGTAGTCAGATCATAGTCCCTTACCATAAAAATAGGTGCAGCAGCGCCAACTATGAGAAATCCACCAATCCACATATGGTGCGTGAAAAGAGACAGTTGGGTACCATAGTCAGTAGCTAAATATGGATAGGGATGCATAGCATACATATGGTGAGCTACGACAATAGTCAAAGACCCTAACATAGCTAGGTTCAGAGCTAATTGAGCATGCCATGAAGTAGTTAAGATCTCGTAAAGACCTCTATGCCCTTCTGTAAATGGACCTTTATGAGCTTCCAAAATTCGCCCTCAAGGGACACGTCCTCTCATGGGGCGCATATCTTCTTGGAGGTGTGTCTCCTCCTTCAAGTACAAAGCATGATGACAATCCTTGATTGTAGACATCGAAATTAATAAATGTTCTGCAATCAACACATTTAAAATACAAGATATAAAATTTGACTTAGAATTCTTACACAAAATTTCAGACTTAGAATTTCCATAGGTCCTTCTTAGGATTCAATTTAAACTAGATTTGATTAACATTTACACAATTAATAACTTTATAATATGCCTTTATAATATTTTATTATCATTAAAGTCACTTTAATGACAATAACTCCTTTAATACTCATTTAATTGCCTCCCCAACTAAACTCGAAGATCAACATTGCATCCATGACACGTCCAGGTGCATTACTATAAATAGTAACACTAGACTCCACTGAATAGGTGACTTACTATAAATAGTAAGTGTGCATATCTGAGTCACAAAACCTCTACAAAGGCCAATCCTGAACTGAGCTAAGCTTTGGAGAAGAAAACAACCAGATAACTGCCAAACAGGACCCTCTAACCATCTCCATTAGCCTACGAGGGTCAGCTAATAGGCTAAACCATCAAGAAATTGGAACAAGCTAAAAAGGGGACATTACAGCCTCTAAACCAAGCAACAAAAAGAGGAGCTAAAGAAAATTTTGTATGGATAGATGTATGACAACGGACATTCATGCAATTAAAAGAAGATGCTCTATTCATCATTGGTCCTCCTATCAAATTTGTAGGAGTTTTTTGAGATTGAGACAAATGCCTAAGCGTACGGACTTGGTGTGGTACTCACTTCACTCAAAACAAATTGCAAATGCTACATTAGGAATTGGCATGGGCAAAGTTGCTTAAAAATACAAAAAAGACTAAAATATTAAAAAATAAACAGTTTTTCTTTGTATGGTGCTCCCCACATTTTTTCGGCCTTTTCCCCATGTCTATTTTCTTTGTCACAATAAACTATAAACTGCAACTAGGGAGTCTATACAATGGGATATCGAAAACTAAAAACTGGTGAGTGGCAAGTTTCTGGTCAATTGGCTTGGCCAACAAAATTCTGCATAAGTATTCATGAGTATTCAACAAGTTTAAAAATTATGGGTACACATACCTACAACAATTTTGTTGGTGTTTTATAGCTTCTAGAGCTATTTTCCCTTAATTAAAGGCTGGTCGGCCTTCATATGTTAAATAATACTTATATTCTCTAAGGGCCGACCTAGAGAAGAGGTTGTCTAACCTTGTATATAAAGAAGGTGAAGACATGTCATTTGATTATCAATTCAATCACTTCAATTCACACCTCCAGCATTAGTTCGCCATTCCATTAGCAGCAATTTCATTTTCAAGAAGAAGTGTCTTCATTTGTACTTTGCATCAAGGAGAACTGTCTCCATTCTTTGTATTGGACTCGACCTTGTGTAGGGCCTGATTTGTAAGCAGATTTCTGCTCTTATACTTCTAATATATCAGAGATCTATTTGCTAGGTTTTTCTCCCTCGAGTAGGAGGGTTTTCCCAGGGTATTCGTTGTGTTCATTGCTTCTTGTGTTGTATTTCTGCTTATTTCATTTATAATCCTAAAACTAACATGGTATTAGAGCGGGTTCAAGAAATCCGATCAGATTTGACTAAGCAAGATTGGAAGGTTGTGTTTGGATGAAAACCCAACTATGACATATTTGTATAATTTCTTGTTCTATTATGGCAAATTGTTTATATTTAGAGTGGTGGAAGGCTATATCATGAGGTTTGGGTGTTTTGTGTTGCATATCCAAAGTAAAGAAAGAAGGCATCGTTATCTTCTATTTCGGAATTCATACCAAGTCTTGTTGTTGCAAGGGTAGATTCTTATCATTGAGCTTTTATTGCGCCTGGTGACATTGTTGGGCTCTTTTAGCAAAAGGATCATCTGGAGGAGTTTCATTATTGCAGAGGAACAAAATTCATTGGCACTGTCAATTTACTACATTCCAAAATTGGAATTACTCTTCTCAGAGATCATTTGAGTATCATTGTTGTGTAAACCTGTGAACATGGGACAAGCCGACATTTCCTTGCCTACTATACTGAAGGACGGAAGGAGTCACCTCATACCTGTTATTGGCGTTGGATTGGTATCATGTGCTGGATGAATATGTCCAAATATGTATAAGCGCTCATATATACTATTGAGTTTACTATCTGTGATCGCTTATTGTATTGGTTGAGTGGTGTTTAGCAAAGGAGTTTCATGTCTTCTGATTGCAGAAGTCATTTCGGGATAATCTCATAGTCACAATATTCGTTGGTACATTGCCAGGCCAGCATTCCTGTTACTGACGGAATTCCAAATTAATGTTATATCATTTCTAGAGGCTAATATTGGATGCAGTATATGTAGGCGGCATTACTAGTGTCGGCATCCTTAGTTAAGCGCTTGGTCTAAGTCCCGATATCGGGCATGTATTGTGGTAGACTGGTAGTATCCTCATCGGTTGTATGAACGTACCAACAAAATATGGAATGTTATAATCTTCATTATCAGTTGGTGTTGTGATCTTCACATATGTTCGATTGGTGGAGGATTGGACCTCATATATTCTTTTGGAGATATCTTTATCGGGAGTCTCATTTGTGGGTTCAAGGAGGCAACAAAAGACCATTCCAAAGCTAGCTCAACTGTTTGGAAATTATTTATGTTGTCTGGTAATCGCATCCTTTATTGTTGAAGTCATTTGGTCTATATGTTGATTAACAGGAGTTCTTAGTCATCATCGGTGTTTTGGAGTTTTCTCATTACCGAGTCTCCTATTCATTACGGGAGCCTTTAATATTATTGGAGTTGTAGCTCGCACTTGCATATAATCCCGTGACCTTGCGGCTGTGAAAGATGTCGACGCCTGGTAAAATGCTCGGGAATGCTCTTGTTGATGTGGCGTTCGCTGGTATGGAGAGAGAGAGAGAGAGAGATTCGCGTCCTACTCAAAGTATTTCCATCATTCGCCGCCACAGATTTCTGGCTCCAAATACCCACGACTTGGAATATGTGCGCGCTCCTGTGGATTCATGACTCTGATGTGTTCAGTTTTTCCATTGATGCCAATGACCTCTTTGTGCACCAGATGAAATGAAATGCTCGATACGATATGAGCCAAGTCCTCGACTATGGTGAATGTGATTCGCTCTATGTAATTGCGCGCCCACTGGAGACCTGATGACTTTGCTACTCTCATTGTGCAAAACCAAATGCAATGAGTAATCTCGAGTCTGGAATGATTAATCTGAGTTTCCAGTTTGAACAACAAATTGGGAGTATGTTGGGTGCATAAACTTTGGTGGTCTGCCAAGTATTTTCTGAAATCTAAGCTTGAGTAAAGTATTACAATTTCAGGGATATGACATGTGGCATTGGTGATGGTCCTGCGTGAGGCTACGAATATATGGTTCGGGTTTTGCATTCATGTTGCTTTATTGAATCTTTTTGATTGGTTGTCAAAGGTTCTGAAATCAAGATTAAGATATGGCAGTGGTGATCAATATTGCAAATCTGAAGCAATCTTTAGATGGAGATCTAAATTGAATGTTTTTTTTAGGAGTTATTGCACTTGCACAAAAGAGAAAACATTTAACAGCTGGGAAGAGACTACAAGACAAGCATTTGACTGCATTTGTAGAATTGACCAACATAAAGAGAAGTATTTTATGTTTGTACCTTGAATAATGAATTTTATGTAGTTAATAATAATTCATGCAATAACATTGGGAATAGTGAATCATGTATGATTCTAGAATTGGTTTGTATATTTCTCTTCGAGGTAGTTTGGTTCTATGAACTATTATCAATCTCTCTAAGATGCTTTCAAGACGGATCGAGGAGCAAAAGGATGATGAGAGATTGCATAAGGAATTCAAAGGGAGGAAGAGCTTGAGGCATTGTATGAGGAAGGCATATTGGCTGGAGAAATGAACAATCATGGAGTCATAGCCTGCAGCCATGGGACTGAGTTGGTGGCACATAACTTCATTGGAGACATCTCTCGAGGGCACAAGGTTGGGTCAGCCTTGGATAAAGAATTTGCATCAGCAATGAAGATTGAGAAAGATGAAGACACTAAACAACGAAGAACCTATACAGAGGAAGAAATGACATTCAGAGGGAGTTAAATTCCGAGAATTCAAGGCATGAGTTGAGAGCATCTCTGGGAAGAGGACTAAGGTTTTGAGATCCATCAGTGGAGGGGAGTTCACTTCCAAAGGATTTCTTTGCAATCTCTAAGACAGGGATCAAGAGGGAGTTTTGTGACTTACTGAGAAGAAGTGAAGGTGTCAGCTAAGTGGGTTGCAGTGTTGCAAGGACAGGTGCTAAAGTCCTTGGAAGACCTCTTCAACTATAGAGAACATAATTGCACAAGACAGTCAATCTGGATTTGACATTGGTAGCTCCACAAACCTATTCAGAATAGGGTGATCTGGGATGAGGTCGAGAAGGACAGTTCTAAACTCTCACAAGTTAGTAGTGCCAGAAGTGTGCATTGGAAACCATTCCTCTAAGGCAAGCATTGCAGGCGATCGTGGACGAAGAGGTCAAGAGGTTGATGCAAGTACTTGGAGCTTCCAAGGAAGTCACATCATCATGAAGATTTGTTGTAATGTATATTTCTCTGAGAAGGAGAAATATGAGGTGCAAGCCCTTGTTCATCTCTGAGACTGAGATGAGACGTCATGTTGAGAGACTCCATGACTACATCACGTTGAGAGACTCCGTGATGAACCCTTGTACTTGTGTTTCTTTCCACACATGGGAGTAGCCATGGTGGACGTCATGTTGAGAGACTCCATGGTGACATCACGTTGAGAGACTCCGTGATAAACACTTGTACATATGTTTCTTTCCACACATGGTAGTAGCCATGGTGGACGTCATGTTGAGAAACTCCATGACGACATCACGTTGAGAGACTCTGTGATGAACACTTGTACATATGTTTCTTTCCACACATGGGAGCAGCCATGGTGGATGTCATGTTGAGAGACTCCATGACGACATCACTTTGAGAGACTCCGCGATGAACTCTTGTACATCTCTAAGTTTGAGATGTGATTTTCCACAAATGGGTGTAGGCATTATGGGTGTCATGTTGAGAGACTCCATGATGAGAATATTTGGAAAATACCTCCCTAGCTAAGAGGGAGTGTTGGTGTTTTATAGCTTCGGGAGCTATTTTCCCTTAATTAAAGGCTGGTCAACCTTCATATATTAAATAGTACTTATATTCTCTAGGGGCAAACCTAGAGAAGAGGTTGTCTAACCTTGTATATAAAGAAGGTGAAGACATGTCATTTGCTTATCAATTCAATCACTTCAATTCATACCTCCAACAGAAGTTCGCCATTCCATTAGCAATAGATTTGTTTTCAAGAAGAAGTGTCTTCATTTGTACTTTGCATCAAGGAGAAGTGTCTCCATTCTTTGTATTGGACTCGGCCTTGTGGAGGGCCTGATTTGTAAGCAAATTTCTGCTCTTATACTTCTAATATATTAGAGATCTATTTGCTGGGTTTTTCTCCCTTGAGTAGGAGGGTTTTCCCAGGGTATTCATTGTGTTCATTGCTTCTTGTGTTGTATTTCGGCTTATTTAATTTCTGATCCTTAAACTAACAAATTTCACCTCAATGTCTAACACAAGGCAACCTCCAATTGCAAACTTAACAACAATCCTTGACTCCTACAAGCATGAGACATCATAGAAAATACTATATGTCAAATATCTTGAATAACCACTAAAGAATAAATTCATGTACTACATGGGATACATCCATTATCATTATAAGAAGCATCATAAGATGATTGGGAAGGTCACCACAATCAAGTGGCAAGTCATTTCAAGGCTTATATTTGGAGGGTGAATGACTTTGATTAAAGTCATATGGAAATATGTTTCGGTGGTATTGTTGTATCGGTTTTTAAAAAAATGACAAGTCACAATATACATGTGACTAAACTTCACCTACAACAGCTATTATATCAGTGGGTTTATTTTTGTCGACAGGGATATTTTGAGGCTTCAACAGTCCTTGAGTAGTAATGATGTATGTCGGCATTCAATGGTCTCAAAAGCATTCTTAATACTTGATTAAATCATGCGTTATGATGTTGTTTCCATCGGACTTCAAAAATGTTTTTACTCTTTATGTATTTTATCAGACTTCAAATGATTATCTGTTTGGTTGAAGTCTTCGAAAGCTTTGAAAGGAAGTTTAGGGCAAAGTTATTATTGTTCCAATGAGAAAATGTGAAACACTAGCCGCCACCATGAAGATGTGTTAGCAGATTTTTGAGCTCGACAGTAGAAGAAGATAGAGTGTTGATTGTTAAGTTGGTTTACCTTTCAGTTGGACAGTTTCGATGGTCTTCAACAGTGTTATATGGTATTTGTTTCATTTTCGCCCACCGTGATCAGGTAAAAGAAAAACACCTTCGCATACTTTCAGTTTTGCCTTGAACAGTTGATTAATGATATCAAACAAATCTATATTATTTGTTTTTGAAAAGAAAAAACACAAAGAATGAAACCGTTTTTATTCTATTATTTCACAGTTATGGGTTTTGTGGTTAAAGAGGGTTTTCTGTTATTGGGTATTATGCAAACCCTCATGTGGTTTCCGGCAGTTTTATTATAAATTTGTTACTTGGGATTATATTGCTTGCTCAAATTGAATAAGTTAGTTGAAGGTTCGGGTAACCCTAACCCAAGATGGCTTATCGTTTTTGAAACTGCTCATTCAGAGTGGCTTTAAAAAGATGTTTCCAGGCTTTTATTTTTGTGATATAGAGAAGAAAAGAAAATGATTTTGTGAAATATCAGAAGTTATCTTTACAGTGACAAGAAACTGGGTTTACATTGAATATCATATTACTGGTGCGTTGTTAAGGTTTTATGACTACAAATCAATGCAATTTTAAGGTCTTAATGGTTTATCATTTGTGACATTTGTAAAACTAGGAGTTGGTGCTCCTAACTTGAAGTGGGTGCTTCAGTTTGTGCTCGGAATTGGTGCTCCACATTGTTACAGAGTTGGTGCTCTTTGAATGAATAAAAGGAACATTTTGCGAGTGGTTTATTATACCCCATGAGGGTTTTTCCACTCAGGAAAATAATGTGTTATGTGGTGAAATCTGTGCATTTGTGTTTCAGCCCATGTGCTTAAGTGTTAATGTTTTTCATTCTGTCATTTGTCAATAGTCAATACAATTCATGCAATGCTCTGATACTTGACTAAACATTTCATTTTGTTATAAAAGTGTTCAAAATATACATGAAGTCTTGTGGAAATAAAACATTAAAAGGAATTGTTTAATCAAGTTTACATGAACAATTAATATCATGCTTTGACATTGTTATGTAAATATTTTATCAATCTGTCATTCTACTAAAAGTTCTTTGATGTGTTAAAGTTCACTTTGAAAGTTAAGAGGTTTCATAAAATTGTCTCAAGGTCATTGTTTAATTTGCTCATGAAGTTAAAAGTCTGAAAAATTGTACATTACACTGATTCACCCCCCTTACCCACCCCCCACTCTCAGAGTAATTTGTTGGAGTAATTATTTAATTACTCTTACATAAGTTTACTTAGGCATAATATTTAATTAAGCCTTAGGTTGCATTATTAGATAAATCATTAATAAAGGGGTCATCCCCCTTTCCATGTTTGTAGGAGATAAGATTCTTTCTGGAAGATGAGTTGTCTTTTCTAGAACTTATCTCTATCACTTCGTCATTCCCTAGATAGTTAGTTAGGGTTCTCATGTTGTCACATGTCATAGGATTAAGACACTTGTCATGATCTTGTCTAATCCTACATCTCAACCTTGCCTTTATAAGCAAGGCATCTCCCACATAATTCATCTTCCAACAGACATTACAGATTTTACAAGCTGTTGGATGAAAATTCATCATTCAACCATTGTCTATAAAAATAAATTAAAAACACTCACATTTGGCCCCATGATGTGAGGAAGCCTAATGAGAAGTTTGTCAATGACTATATGGGATTCCAGAAAGACTACATAAAAGGATATAACTTTGTTATTCCTAGATAGGTAGCACATGTTAATCAAGCCTAATGATCTTGAAATTATAAACCAGAACAGTGACAGAATGGGTTACAGCAATGCGAGTTCATCTATTCCTATTCGTGCCTTGGAGTTCGATATGTACATGGGAAGTAATAATATCAGATGCTGCTGGAATTGAACTCTTTCTTTAAATGTTTTTTTACTGTTGACTGCTGAACTACTGCTGTAATCACGTTTCACTGCTAATCATATTGTATTGATCAAGGTTTTTACTGCAATCCTTGGATTTGTAATTGTGATTTTGATGACTGGCATTTCCCCAAATGGTATTACTTTTTTGTTAAGGTAGGTGTGGCCTGTTTGACACACCTTATATTTTAGCCTGCCTTTTTGAGTGATCTAATCATTATTATTTTTATTTAAAAGATATCAAATAAATGAGCCAAATCAGAGTCACAAAAATATTTCACATGTTTATGCACTCTTGTCATATATAAAACAATTCCAAAACTACCAGTTGAAAGTGTAAATAGGTACACAAAGATAACAAAGCAAAAGTAGTATAAATGCAGAAATGATGGCAGCAAGTTATCTTTGACTCGAATGGGAAGTTAAAGAAGTCAAGCCGATACCTTGAAAATAAGCGTAAAATTTCTGAATGTAGTCTTGAAGTTGAATAGGCATATACCCTAAAATTTGTCTCCACAACCACAAACCCCTAGTAATCAACATTAGTGAAATATGGATTAGTTTAGAGAACCGATGCTAAAAAAATATGTTTGTCAGCAATGAAGAGTGAAAAATCAACATATAGAATATCATATATAATACAAAATTTGATAGCACACTTTTAACAGAAAGTTTTATTAGCATTTTAATTTGTCACTTTTGTGACAACACAAAATGGAACAATGTGTGAGAAAATCTTCTCTTCAAATTAGCAGGTGAAGCTCTCTGATTTAATCTACTTCTAAAATCTAAAACAAACAAACTAGATTGCTGCTTATGTGTACTGCACAAATCAACTTATGGGGGTTTTGCATGAAAGTAAAATACTTGAAAACAATCTATTACTATTTTTTCAATCTCAAAGGTGGGACCACAAGACTTGAAGTCATCGTCTCACCATGAGTTTCTTTTGTTTTGCAACTAAATGATAGAATTATCTATTGATTAAAACAATGATCAATAGATTCATCTCAACAAAAATATTAGATTTGAACAAAGGAAACAATATCAAATAATGGCAATGAATGAAATCTGAGACTGACAAGAAACAATAACCCAAATGTATACAAAACTATTCTGAAGGATAGAAGTTAGATGCCACGGAAAGTTAATCACAAAACTTCTTTCTTGATTATGGTACCCAATCCGAAACTTGATTATGATACGTGAAACACCTTCATCATTATATCATCAATTATTTGTCAAAATTGAAGTCTGCAATAGTCATTTTCAATTGAATTGCAGATTTTCATGTCAAAGTCCAAAACTGTCAAATTGTCGAATGTTTGTAATTGTCGATCAATTTTAATTTTCATTGTTAATTTTTAATTAATAAATATTGGCTTCTTAAAATTAAAAAATTAAAAATTAAAAAAAATATTTTTTAATAATAATTAATTATCACTATTTTATAGGATAAATTAAATTATAAATCAGAAAAGACAGATAAAAAAGCAACCACTAACTCCTTATGAAGTGTAGTGTCGGAAAATGTACTCCTTTACATTTTCCTTTTTTTTTTTAGACGAATTGCTACCAGAGAGGGTAGCGCTCTTGTATTACTTCAGCAAAAAGAGAAATACATTTTGAGAGCATGGCTACATGGCAGGGTAAAAACCAAAGCATACCTGAACCAAGAACAAACAAAATTTCTATTTGAACACCTTACGTCGACAGACTTCCTACGCCACCACACCACCTTTTCCCTACTCCTTTACATTTTCACACTATGTTTGGGTCCCTTAATTAATTGGACTTAATTAAGCCTCTAAATGGCCCAATTATGCATTTTAAAGCCTAATTAATCCTATTTTCCAAAAGAGTAACTTGTATAAAACAATTACAAACATTAATTAAATTGCCTTGGAATTGGAGTGTCCTAGATTTAGGTCCTAGGACCCATTCGCCCAAGGGTGAATGGATCCTTCTTAAGTTTAGGACCCCAATTTTTAATATGTTTTTGGCGGCAATTTTATGATTCAAATTCAATTTGCAATTGTCGGCCTTTGATGTTTAATTTTTGGGAAATTAGAAAATTACCTATAGATACAAGGTCTTTTTATCATTTCAAATTCTAGAATTTTCATAAGAGCAAAAATTACAGCAAACATCATTGTCAAAGGTGTTCAAGAGCAGATTTATCAATCTTCTACAGCAGCATTAAAGATCTCAAGCATCATGTCAAAGTTATCTTCATTCATGCATATTTTTGGAGCTAACATTGTAGGTTTCAAGCATTCCAATCAAGATTCAAGCTATCAAATCAAACATACAATCAAGCCATTTCATGCAAGATCAAGACCTTAGAGAGATGTGTTACACTTTAGTCCTCTAAGGATCTCCATTCAAGGGTTTGGTGAGTTGCAACATAGCATTGTTCATTCATCATTCCTTTCATTCATGTTTCATTTCATTTCAATGTTTAATTACCATAACGGGGTTTGACCGTGGCAAACCCCCACCCCCATTCACCAAAAACAAATAACTTTTCCCTCTCTTTGTGTTTGCAAATTTACAAGTGAAGAAGGATTGAAGATTGATTAAAAATGCAACTTTGCAAAGTTGTCAAAGTTGTCAAGCCACGGAAACTCACTTGCAAAATTTAATTCCGACTCTCCGACTGTGAGATCCGGAGGAATCGGGACTGCAGATCCAAGAGCAAAGGTTTGTCAAAACAGATTTTGGATCCCTGAAGCAAGACCCATTCACCCTAGGGCGAATCTATCCTAGGAGGACACCCAACAAAGACTTTTGGTGATAAGTGCATAAATTCTTACTCATCTCAAACCTGCCAGAAGTTTGTTGATTCTAATAGTTTAAGGTTTTAAATTGATGATTCAATTCTTACATTGCATAATTGGGTTTATTTACTATTTTTTGTTTATCTCCTAAAAGTGCATTTCAGGTTGATTTACCCCGTCTTAAATCATAAGGAAAATAGTCAGATCTCCATTAAAGTTGACTAACCTAAGGGCTGAAAGTCAATCTTATCCTAGGGGATCTTTTTTTCCTAATGAAATAGGGAAGATAGGTGCATTTTCATATTTCATTTTGATGAACATCTCTATATTTTCTTTTGTTTCATTTTGGTGAACCCGACATTGTACATCTTAATTTCTAAAATTGAAGTCCATTCAAACCCTAGATCTAAGATTTGCAATAGTTTGCATTTCATTTAGGGTTGTTAAAATTGCATTAGTTTGCATCTCATTTAGGGTTTTATATTTGCATTTTGCATTGTTTAAAATCTGAAAAATCCTAAAATTGGAGTCCATTCAAACCTGACATTGTACATCTTAATTTCTAAAATTGGAGTCCATTCAAACCCTAGATCTAGGATTTGCAATAGTTTGCATTTCATTTAGGGTTGTTAAAATTGCATTAGTTTGCATCTCATTTAGGGTTTTATATTTGCATTTTGCATTGTTTAAAATCTGAAAAATCAAAAAAATTACATGCATATTACATTAATTTTGCATAGTACTTGCATATTAGTGTATTTTCACTCATTCACATTTGCAAAATTTGATCAAAATTGCATCTCAAAAAGTGTCACTTTGTTCATCATTTGTCCCTAATTTCACTTGCATTAGGACACCTAAATCTGGAAAATTTTATCACTGAAACTACAGTTTGCAACCTAAAACTGGAAATTCAAACTCTGATTTTTTAGAACCCTGACTTGGACCCATTCACCTTAGGGTGAATCAGTCCCTGTACAGGTGCTTTTAAAAATTTATGGGCAGTAATTTTTCTTTGTTCGCTCCATTCTCTTTTGTTGTTAATTTTGTGTTTCAATTTCAAAAATCAGAAAATTTTGTAATTGCTTGCATTAAGTTCAATTGGTCAAATTTAGTGCATTGTTTGAAATCAAAATTGGCATTAAAAGACATCATTTTCAGGTTTTTGCATAATAGCATAATCAATAGATTATCTTGTTTTAAATCTGAAAATTGCAAAATATTTTTACATATTTGCATTGCAATTCATACTTTTGGGTGTTGATTACATTTGTTTAGCCTATTTTCTATTTTGGGTGCACTTAGGTTTGGTAAAACTTGTATGAGCTTCACAACCTAGTGTCCTATTACCAATTCTATAGCGAGACGTAGTTCAAGACTCATGTCATCTTGCGCTACTACATCTATCGTGGATCTTGAGTTTTCCAACTCTTTCACTCATAGTGTTCATACTAGTCAAACCACTATGGACCATAGCTTTGATACCTCATTTCCCATGCCCACCATACCCACAATCAATGTGACTGATGTTGATACAATGGTTGCTAATGTCCCTCAAGAAAATCTAAAACAAATGGATGAAGCCTTAGAAAAATTGTAAAACTTTGTGAGTTTTGAATACATTGTTGGTATTGTGGTTCCTATAATAGATAACATGAGGAAAATACTTGATAATGAACAAGGAATAGAACTTGTGCGTAGCCTAGCTCATATCATTAACAATAATGTCCCTACAATGGCTAGTTGTGCTCAAACTTTGAGGTACACTCAAAGTCAAGGTGGAAATTCAATTCCTCTTAAAATTGTGGCCTCTATTCCTACATACACTAATCCAACTGTTACTACAACAAAGCTGTAATGTCCCCTTCTTAGCAATGATCAGTATTGACGACCGTTAGCCTATTTTGGAGGCCTGTAGGCTATTCGGAAGCTAGAATTAGGGTTTCCTATTTTATTGGAGGTTGTTTCTGCATTTTTATGAGGCTTGCTCTTGAAATCTTGGAGTTTGGTTGCGGATTCTTTCTAGGTTTTCAAAAAGCTTCGCAATGTTATCGCATGCAAATTGATCTAAGCAACTTTCTGAATTTACTATTTTTAGTAAATTCAATTTTTGGCAGTGGTCCTGTTGGCATCAACACAATGGGCTTTCCTCTCTAGGTAGTTTTGGTTGGTAATGTTTATTTTGGCTTTTGTAGTCAAATTGTTGGTGGATATTGAATTATTTAAGTTGCAGAAGTTATATTTCAATTTTATGACCCCTTGGCCTAATGTTATAACTTCAAGTTGTTTTGAAAAGGGGACTTTGAGGCTGGACGCCTCATCAGGAGGTGATTTTAATATATCTAAAGTTTAATTGTTGTCTTGTGGAGATGGACGCCTTTTTGATACAGGCTATTATTTTATTTAAAAGAATTATGTCTCCCTCAAGTTGGACACCACCATAAAGGAGGGAAAATGGGTCAACACAAATTCAAATGTCTCCTTGGACTTTGGGCACACTTTCTAGAAGCATTTGAAGACTCTTTTAAGAATCTATATAAGGAGGTGTTTGTTCTTCATTTCTTCATCTCATCTCTACTATACCGTTATGCTGTAGGAATGATTCTAGGAAAAGTGCTTTGAAGAATGCATACCTCCTAGCAAGGATCAGTATTTGTGTTTGAAGGATAACACCTATCGGATTGAAGACTATTTCTCATCCAGAGAAGATAGATTGAGTTTCAATGGAGTTTTGTGAGGTTTTGATAGTTTTTTGAGTTGTTGGTCATGTCTTGGTTGAAAGTCGATGTTGCTCATAAGTCAAAGAGTGAATTTTATTTTGTTCTGGGTGTTTGCTAATTATGTTTCTTTGTTGGGGGCGACCCTTCATGGTTATTTTCAGATTTTAATATCAAGAATTGGATTTTATGGCATGAAATCGCCCTTCCTTGAGGGCCATACTTTTTGGAGGTTGCATTGGGTTTTGTGTAAAAATAAAATAAGTTTTTTTGATGAGGTTTAGTCATTGGGATTGGGGCGCCATCATTGCTAGAAGCATTTGCACTTGTTTTTTTCAAGTCTTTGGGGGATTTTAGAGGATTTTGTGAGCATTTTAGTGGTTTGTATAGTTGTTGGTCTGTCATATCAGATTATAGAAGTCTGTTATTTTGGGTTGGTTTGGTGTGGAATTGAGTCATTTGGTGATAGGAGTGATAAACTTCTTATTTGTAGCATTGGGACACCTTAATCCAGTGCTATTTGCAAGAATTATTTGCAGGAAGTACTATCAGCTATCTATCATTTCTTGCTAAGTTGCTTTGCAATTCCCACGATTGTGGAAGAGACTGGTCATACTCCAGTCTTTCTTTACTGCACTTTCTTTTTGTATTGTCCGCTGAACAAGCGGAAGGGGTCGGCAAGCCGCCCATTTACTTATTGTACTTGCATTCATCATACTGTTGATCGGCTTAGCCATCATCTTGAAATATGCGGTCGAGTTGCATACATTTACTTTCCAGCATTGTACTTTCTTGATTTGAAGTCTAATGATCCCCAATGCCATATGCTCACACCTTGCCCAACATTGGGATCCTGGTGTACATTCTTGGTGTAGGGTTACATTCCAATAGTTGATTTGGATTTGAGCTAACCTTAACGAGTGCTTGTTGTATTGAGTTGTTCATTGAAAAACTCAAAAAAATTGGTTAGCACATTTCAGCAACCCACTAGTAATGTCAAAACACCCTTAGGTATTTCCACTAGAAATTCATTTAGCTTTGTGCATTCAAATCTCATATCTCCTAATCCATCTCCCCATACAAACTTACAATTCACTTGTCCTCCGAATACATATACACCTCCACCATATTCACCTCCATCCCATCACACAACCAATGATTCCATCCTAAACCAATTCTTACAAAATGTCTCATCCCTTCAACAACAAATTGCCACAGTGAACCAAAATCAAAATGGCCAACCTTCACAATATGTCAAAAGAAACCCACAGGATATATTGAGAGCACAAATGCCACAAGGCATAGAAATTCCTAAATTTGAAAAATATGGTGGTAAAGGAGATACTAACAAGCATTAACAATTCACCAAACAATCTTGGTTACTTGAATTTGATTTCTTCTCAATAACAAAATTTTGTTATGTGACATTTTCCCCGAGTGAAAAAGAAAGATTATTATTATAACCCTTTGATAAAAAAGGAGAATAAAATAAATTATTTGTCCCTTTGGTTAAAAGGAAGAAAGCTTAAAAGTGAGATAAAATAGGATTTTATGTAATTACCCTAGATACTTTTAAACTTGTATAGCTTGATGCTTTCAAACCCTACACCCCCTTCAAATATGACATATGAAAATCTCTCTTTGCCATAGCTGGTTGACAAACCCCTACTGAAAAGTATACAATGACCATGTAATGTCCCCGATTTTCCAACTGGCCAACACGGAATCTAAATTAATTAATTAATTTAATTATTTGATATTGTCTAGCAAAAAGTACATTTACAAAGGAAATATTAAATAATTAGATTAAAGTGATCTTATAAAGTGGCATTAAGGAAATACTTAAAAGGTATTTTATAAAGTCACTTTATAATAAAGAGCTTAATACAATTTGAGTGGGAAATTTCAAATGGGGTATCGAAAAGTGATAAAAAGTGGAAGTGGGCTCATTTGTGCATGCTTCTTTATTATTCTATTTGGTATTTTGGAGGAGCTCTTCTAAGTCCAAAACCCTAGGTGCAAATTCCTACGGGTGAACCAATTTCGGTAGTGAAATTAGGTTTAACTCTTTGCTATCCAATCTGATATCTCATCTCAACATATAATTAAGTAATTAATTTTAAGTTGTCAAAAAGGGTTAAATTAAAAAGAAAAATTAATTATTTTAATGATGAAAAAGTAACTTGAGTTTTAGAAAAGTTAAATAAATTAAATAAGTTACTTCTGGGGTGAATTTACAAAGAATGAATTTAAAAGGGAAAAAAGAAGAATTCAAGAAGCTGGAGTTACAAAGAGACGAGGAATAAAATATTTCACGAGTCTTTTTGCAAGTATGTTGGTTTTGGATTTCTGGAGGGGGGTATTTGCTAGTTCAACGGAGTTCACCACAGCCTTTTGGAGGACGGAAACCCTCTGAAGAAGATCAGCTCTTGTAGTGTGATTATCCACCCTGGCTAATAATTGGTGAAATCACTCAAGTTCCGCAATTGCATATCAATGATTGTTGTCGAAATTCGAGAAGTATTCTATGAAAACAAATTTTGATTTCAAGATATTCAGATAAGAATTGTTGATGAATGGTAGCTTAGGTTAGATATAAGTGATGATTGCTAAAAGCATCATCATCATTTATATAAGCCCAGATTGCTCTTCATATAAAATATTTCTAGAAATAAGCAAATTCGAATTTATAAAGCATGTATAAAATCGAAATAAATAAATGATGTTAAAATTTTGTATTTGAATAAATCGGAATTCATATATACTCGCCACTTAAGATTATGTGTGTTGGTCACGTAGGGACCCGCACGCTCAAAGGGACACGTCCCATGAGCGGACATGTCTCCACTTGTGGAGACACGTCCTCTCATGAGACACGTCTCTTAGAGGCAGGTCTCCACATGTATTTATGGTGGTTCCTCATTGATAACGTATTTATGGTGGTTCCTCATTGATATGCAAAACATCGAAATTTATTAATGTTCTACAATCAGCACATTCACAATAAGTAATTCAAATTTGGAAATTGAAATCTGACTTAGAAATTTGAGTAGAATTCTTACACTTAGAATTTTATATAAAACCCTTAGGTTCCCAATTTGATTGAAGATTTGATAAACATTTACATGGTATCAGAGCCAAGTTGTGTCAATCCAAATCAAATCTAAAATCAGTTTTCTCTAGAAAAATTTGTATTTTCCAAAATCGAATTCACATCACATTCTTCATAATGTCAAGTGTGATCAGATTTGAAGATCACCTTGCAGGAGCAGACAATTTCACATCATGGAAATTTAGAATCATGATGATCCTTAAAGAGAATAAGCTAGACTCACTTGTGAGAGAAAATAAGAAAGGCTGAAGAGCACAAAAGATTTACTGAGAGGGGGGGGGGTGAATCAGTAAATCAATCACAAACTTTTATTTCTTAATCTTTTCAACTTTATTGCAATCAACTTTTTGATATGAACCAATCTCCACAAGTTGACACAACTATTTTGAAGTAATTTCTTTTTCAAGTAGGCACCAACCTACAAATTTACAATAAGATGATTTAGTAGAATGAATTCCACAAGGAACACCTAGACCTCTCCAAAATTTAGTAGACACCTGCCTACAAGGAGCACCAACCCCTAATGCAAGGCACCAAACCTTGACTTGATGGGAGTGACTGCTTTCAATCTGATCTGCACAAGCCCAACTCTCCAATCTGCTCTATGTGATCCAAGATATCACCTTCAGCCCACACAAGGAGGTAGGAATCTGACTAAACTGCAAGTCTTCAATTACACAACCACACCTCAAGCCTTGAATGAGATGTCATTCATATATCTTACTCAAACATTGCACCCCTTAACTGAAAGAATACAACAATACTTGCAACCTTCAAGAATATCCTTTCATAAAACAAATCTATTTGTTGTAAATCGAGTTTTATTAATTTGCATGCTTTTATTCTAAACTTCATTTCATGGTAAAATCTGTTATTTCAGATCAGACGTCTTTCTTCAGGAAAAAATATGTCTTTTGTGAAACCTTTTAATAGGCGTCGCTTCTCCTTATTTCATAGATTCGCTTCTCCTTATTTCATAGATACGCTTGGTTGAAATTCATAACACCTATTGGTGTCTCTTCAAGATAGAATTTCCTTAACTCGTGTTCTTTCAAAAACACGTCATTTGATACTTGTGTTTATAATAAACATTCTTTTCAAAGATAACATGTCTCATGGAAATTTTAATAAATTCATTTATCAAATACGTTTTTTAGAGGAAAATACGCGTCCCTTTCATAGATTGATCAACACGTCTTTTGAAAAAGGAAAGAACATGTCTCTTAGAACCGCGATTAGTTATCTTTGACTATTAATTTGTTAGCACGCACTGAACATCATCAATTATAAATTGATCATAGTCTTTAGACACATAGAACCGGATATGATACTTGTCTTTCAAAACGCGTGTCCAAACAGAGGTAATATGCATAATGAATACGCATGTCTGATGAATCAATTACGTCTGGAGAATCATTGACGTCTCTTGAAAAAACGTATAGAAACTCCACTAAAAGCTTTACTGGAATAAAGACCCGATCATCTTAGCTTGTATAAACGGAAAGTGTAATCTGTCATGAATCCGTCTGAAACTTGTGATATATAATTTGCTTTGACGTATCTATATGACAGTGTGATATTTTGACATCAATGACAATACATCTAACAAGAACCAGAGGCTGATCCTAAAAACTCAATGGATTGAAAACAATGAAAAAGCCATGAAAATCCTAGTAGATGCAGTTAGGGATCATATAGTGCCCATCCTAGCAAAAACATGAAACTGCATATCATATGTTCAAATCTCTTGAGAGTACTTATGAGATCAACAACAACAGTAGGACTCTTGCATTAAAGAGGCAAATCAACAATGCTCAAATAAACAAAGGAGAGTCAATTAATGCATACTTCATGAGGATCATTGAACTAAGGGATCAATAAACCACAATTGGATATCAGATTGATAGCAAAGAGTTAACCCTAATTGTACTAGGAGGCATACCCAACTCATGGGAGTCATTTGTTCAAGGAATAAGTGTGAGATCTCAACTCCCCAAGTTTGGTAGGCTAAGAACTAACTGCCTTCAAGAGGAAACAAGACTCTCCACTAAAAACAAAAAATAGAACAACATGGATGAAGACATTCATGTACTCAACACAATGTCTAATAAAAGGAACAAGAAAAACTCCTACAAGAGAGGATCTTTTAAAAGAAAGAGAAATCCCAATGGAAAGGGATCTTCTAAGAAGAAAGGCATCTCTCAAGTGCAATGCTTTAGATGTGATCAATATGGTCACTATGCAATGAAGTGCCCTGACAAATCAAAGCAATAAGCATCTTTTGCCAAAGTAGGAAAGACAAATTCAGATCATGAATCTGAGAACTTTGTTTTCTATACAGCCTTATCTAGTCAAACATCTAACAACACCCACAACTGGTTAATTGATAGTGGTTCTTCTAGACACATCACAGGATTCAAAGAACACCTAGACACTATGACTGAAAAGTCTAATGAAGTAGTAACCATTGGGGATGATTCTGCACACCCTGTAAAAGGGGTTGGAGCTTGCTCCATCAAACTAAAATCTGGTCTTTCTCTTCAACTTACTGGAGTCTTATTTGTACCTGGAATTAAGAGGAATCTAATATCCATCTCTGCCCTTGAAGACAATGGATATAGAGTTACCTTTATGGATGGGAAAGTTTTAGCATGCCCTAAGAACTCAACAATCAAGAAAGCCCAAACCATAGGTGTAAGACAAGGGTACCTTTACAAACTATGCACTGAAGTTAAACAAGCCCTTACCCTTGACACCTTTGATTCAAATGAGATTTGGCATAAAAGATTAGGACACCTTCATTTTTGTGCCCTATCTTCTATAGAAAAACTTGTAACAGGCTTACCTAAGTTAAAACCATCTCATGAAGGAAGTTGCAAAGGTTGTGCCTTAGGAAATAATACAACCTTTCCCAATAGTTTGAGTAAAACCCTAAATGTGTTAGAACCGGTTCACTCAGACTTATGTGGACCCATGTCTGTACCCTCTAAAGCAGGATTTCTATACTATGTCATATTTGTAGATGACTTCTCTAGGAAAAGCTAGATCTATTTCATTAAGTGTAAAGAGTCGATAGAAATCCTCAAAAGGTTCAAAATGTTTAAAGCCCTCACTGAAAACTTCTCCAGAAAG
This sequence comes from Sequoiadendron giganteum, assembly GCA_007115665.2. NCBI lineage: Eukaryota > Viridiplantae > Streptophyta > Pinopsida > Cupressales > Cupressaceae > Sequoiadendron > Sequoiadendron giganteum. The sequence goes on from CM021101.1 coordinate 862,076,777, forward strand.
AAAATAAAAACCTTCAGTAATGACAATGAGAAAGAATACACCTCTGAAATTTTTAAGGAATTCAGCATGAGTGTTGGAATTAAGAGGGAGTTCACAGTTGCCTACAACCCTCAACAGAATGGGGTTGTTGAAAAGAAAAATAGAACCATTGTAGAAATTGATAAGGCAATGTTGCTGGACCAAAACATTGAAACTTATTTCTGGGCAGAAGCCTCTAGGACTGATGTCTATATTCAGAACAGATGTCCTCATGCTCATCTTGATAACAAAACTCCTGAAGAAGCCTTTACCGGCATAAAACCTAACATTAGTCATTTTAGGATTTTTCGTTGTCCTGTCTATATTCATGTGCCCAAAGAGAAGAGATTCAAACTAGAACCTTCTGGAAAGAAGGGAGTATTTGTGGGTTATAGTGAAACCTCCAAAGCCTACACGATATTCATACCCGGGCAGAAACAAATTGAATTGAGCATAGATGTCATCTTTGAAGAAGACATTGCATTCAAGAGGGCAAGAAGTTCTAGTGAGACAGAAACCTATTCCCCTAGAGTACCTGAAACGGAACCTGCTCCTGAGATTCAGAGGGAGCATCCTGAGGAAATGCCACATGAACTTCCTTCTACTTCTGATGAGAATACAACTGACAACAGCAAAAAGAGACCACCTTGGGCCAGAAAGATGATCAAAGAAGCCGAGGATCATGCAACACCCAAAGGAACGTTCAGCGAGAGCAAAAGACCCAAACGTGTCTCTAGCTATGTTGCTCTAATGAACAACATCATAAACTCAAAACCTATCAGTGTTACAGAAGCTTTCCGACACCAAGCATGGAAGGATGCAACGACAAAAGAATATCAGTCTATTCTAAAGAATGATGTATGGGATATAGTACCTAGACCAAAAGAGAAATTTGTTGTCTCTTCCAAATGGCTCTTCAAAATCAAGCATGTTGTTGATGGCACTATAGAAAAACATAAAGCGCGTTTTGTGGCTAGAGGTTTTTCTCAAAAGGAAGGCATTGACTATGAAGAAACATTTGCACCTGTTGCCCGTTACACATCAGTGAGAGCAGTGTTAGCCATTGCAGCAGCTAAAGGTTGGAAGATCCATCAAATGCATGTGAAAACTACCTTCTTGAATGGAACCATTCAAGAGGAAGTCTATCTGGAACAACCTGAAGGCTTTGTGATACATAAACCTGACTCACATGTATGCAGACTGAAGAAAGCCCTCTATGGACTTAAACAAGCTCCCAGGGTCTGGTATGAAAGAATTGATAGCTATCTCTTGGGACTAGGATTTTCCAAGAATGATGCTGACTCCAATCTCTACTCCAAGGTAATTAAAGGTGATATGCTAATAATTATTTTATATGTTCATGACCTGTTGATAGCAGGACAAGATCACCTTATTGCTCAAGGAAAGCAGGATCTAATTTCTGAATTTGACGTGAAAGACTTGGGCATTCTACACTACTTCCTAGGTTTAGAAGTATGAGAGAAATCAGAGGGCATTATACTAAACCAAGGGAAGTATACTATTGATATTCTGAAAAGATTTGGAATGTCGGACTATAGACTGATGTGTACACCTATGGAAACCAACCTTTACAAATTGAAAGAAGCGGTAGCAGAATCCAAGTGTGCAGATCCAACCCTTTATAGACAGATGATTGGATCCATGATGTATCTGGTTAACACCAGACCTGATATTTGCTATGCAGTGAATGTTCACAGCCAGATCATGTGTGAGCCAAAGGAAATTCACTTGATGGCTGTGAATCATATTTTGAGATATCTTCAAGGCACTATTGGATATGGTCTTCTTTACAAGAATGACCAACTAGATCTACATGGGTACTCTGATTCAGACTGGGCTGGAAGTGCAACTGATCGGAAAAGCACATCAGGATGTTGCCTCAGTTTAGGATCAACTATGATCTCCTGGATTTGCAGAAAACAATCTTCAGTTGCATAGAGCTCAACAAAAGTTGAATACATTGCAGCCTCAATGGTAGCAAGAGAAGCAGTTTGGTTCGTAAATTGCTTGTGGGACTCTTTGGTGAGCCCTTGAATCCTACAATTATTCATTGTGATAATCAGAGTTGCATCAAACTCTCTGTAAATCCTGTCTTTCATGATAGATCTAAGCACATTGAGATCCCCTATCATTATGCAAGAGATATGGTGGAAAGGAAAGTGATCCAGTTGGAGTATATTAGTAAAAATGATCAAACTGCAGACATTCTCACCAAGCCTGTCTCTTGAATCAAGGTAGAGCACTTCAGAAAGAAACTTGGTATGGTTGAAATGTAATTTGTTATTTATGTTTGAAATACAAATTGTTTATAAAAATTGTACTAATATATAAAGATGTTTAATGTGTAAACTCTTTTGTCATGTGTGTGACTCCATGACCTTATGGGCCTACTCCCCCTGTGTACATTATGGAAAGGTGATGATCTTTCTAATAATGAACACTTGTATTTGACATTGTAAAGTGACGACTCTGCAATGATAAACTATCATGATAGATATCATGTGACTTGATATCTGTGGACATGTCATGATAGTATCTCTTGGACACTTTGATGGATATCATGGTACTTGATATCATCTGTAGATCGTTGTGATCCTTAAGAGATAATCATGGTGGATATTTATATCCATGGATATGCCATGAATTATGGTAGACATCATGTGACTTGATGTCAGTGCACATACCATAAATGAAGATGTGTTATGAAGAATGTCATGTGACTTGATAATATTGAGTAAAACATATCATATCTTCGATATCACGTGTGAAGGTGATATCTCTACTTATTTGATTTGAAATATCTTCCCTAGCTAAGAGGGAGTGTTGATGAATGGTAGCTTAGGTCAGATATAAGTGATGATTGCTGAAAGCATCATGATCATTTATATAAGACCAGATTGCTCATCATATAAAATATTTCTAGAAATAAGCAAATTCGAATTTATAAAGCATGTATAAAATCGAAATAAATAAATGATGTTAAAATTCTATATTTAAATAAATCGGAATTCATATATACTCGCCACGTAAGGTTATGTGTGTGTTAAGGCACTAACCGAATGTGTGTTGGTCATGTAGGGACCCGCACGCTCAAAGGGACACGTCCTCTCATGAGACGCGTCTCTTAGAGGCGGGTCTCCACACGTATTTATGGTGGTTCCTCATTGATATGCAAAACATCGAAATTTATTAATGTTCTGCAATCAGCACATTCAACATAAGTAATTCAAATCTGGAAATTGAAAACTGACTTAGAAATTTGAGTAGAATTCTTACACTTAGAATTTTATATAAAACCCTTAGGTTCCCAATTTGATTGAAGATTTGATAAACATTTACAAGAATAAAGAAGATTTTTTGGTTATATATGTAAGTCATTCTTCAGCATATTTTAAGTTAAGGAATTAAATATTATTTGATGAAAATCTCCAGCCATAATTATAATATTGAAATTGTAGTGGAATGGATTAGTAATATGTGAATGTCTTGCCACCGATTCAAAGAGTCTAGCATTACACTATGGGTGCAATAAGATGACAAATTCAAAGATTGAGTGATGGTTAAGAGGTCACAGCATGTATAAGTTAGGCGTCGCTTCCTTTAGAATATCAAATCTTTATTCTTTAAATTTTGTATTGAAGCATCATGAAGAAATTGATTCTCATTGTATGATTGCCTAGCACGGAATTTCAATCGATATCAAGCTGCAGTATCTTAATAGTCTTTATGGAGTCGTTAATATTAAAGAGAACAATTTATTGGAGGCATGGCGTTATATCCCAACACAAGGGTGCAGAGTCTATATGAAGCCACCGCTATAAAATAAAGGATTCATATATCGGCCTCCAGTCATGTTAAATAGGGAGGAAACCATATTAAATATTCAAGTTTTATTGAAGCTTCGTATTAATTGGATGCTTGACTTGGTTAGTTGCATATTTCTTTTGAGGAGTTGTGGCATGGTATTGGGAGCACCTTTCCATCTTAGAACCGTCAATCATTCTTTGTGACTTTTTTGGCTAATGAAGAACCAATTATGCATATGACACAACTAGAGTCATGAGATTTCAAGAGGGAAACTTTATATTTTGGTGAATGAAAAATACACATATTATATGTCGACTGGAGATAATCATTGGTCGTGATGAATGATAAAAGATTTCGCAAAATATTGTTCTAAAAGCTTTCAGTGAAGTAATAAAAAAAAAGATTCCTTGCTCGAGCTTATCATTATATGTGAGAAGAGAGAATGATGGAAGGCTGACAGTTTGAAGCCGTGGGAATAATAGACAACTCCCCTAGTGGATAAATATATAGCTTTGTGTTTGGGAATGTGAAAAGTTCATCTCCAATTAATTCCTTGGTCTACACCATATCATAATTTGAGTTGTATGGAGGGGTGTGCTATGCTTTAATGTTGAATGACAGTATATTTCATTTCAATTCCGCCACTGCATTGGAAGTATTGGGGGTCTTAAAATATTTGGTGCAAAATATTTAATCCACAGCTTCCCTTACACACCATCACTTATGTAATGGTCAACCCTCGTAAATTGGTTGGAAGGTCGTAGCAAGCCTATCATGGAACCTAACCAATGATTGAAGGGGTAGTTGTTGCTTAAATCCATTGCTTATCATTGTCTAAGTATTGAAAGCTAGAAGGAAGTTTTCATCCTTAGAAGAGACCGTAGAGTTGAGGCGTCCTATGAGGATGTGGAAACTTGAACAGGATAGTTGGGTCAACAAATGAAGCATCAAGAGATTTACGGTCATCGCTTACTATCTAACTAGGGTATCCTTTAGTATTACAAGCTGAGCAATAGGTTTTGCACTATACAATGATCTCTAGTCAATTTTAAATAACAATTCAATATCAACTAACTCTCAATGTTGCGCCTATGTGAGGTTAGATTTGGATTTCTCCTTGTTTTGGAAAGTACTAATATCTGTGGGAAATTCGTTTTATTGTTCCCAAACTGCTCAATTCTGAGTATTAAAAACAACAACACAAATTTACACACTTGCAGGGAAGAGTGTTCGGAAAATAAATTTGGGGGTAATCTAGAAAGAGATAGTTTAGGAATATTATATGTAACAACTTCATCTATTGAGCTATTCAATATCTTATATCATTTCCTCAGGAAAATTATGAAAGTTCATACCAAGGATAACCTGCTCAAGAACATTCATCTTTTTAATGGAAGCTAACTAGAATTTGACTCAGAGTGGTAATCAGATGAACTGTTTGATGAAATTCCTATAAACAAGAAGTCACAAAATCAATAAAATTTTGCATAACAATTAAGGCCAGGACATTATAGGACATTTCAAGGATTGTTTGAGTCATAGTTGGAAAACTCGCCAATTGCAATTACTCGGCAAGCCCGAAAAACCCGGTTCGGAAAAAAATCGGCAAAAACTCGGCAAAAAACTCGGCAACTTAAAAAATTTGCTTAAATTTCATTAGGTTTCTTTTTGATAAGAGTCGGCGAGTTTTTCCAAGCAAATACTTGCATCAAAAACTCGTTTTGAAAAACAACTCGCGAGTTTTCCAACTATGGTTTGAGTAATAGGAAGAAGTGATAAATAAGATAAATTTATTTCAGCTACATAGTATAAGCTATATTATTTCAAGAGTTTGTGAAAGGGGTGATTGGTTAACAAATATACATTTTTTGCAACGGTATATACTACAGTTTGGATAAGACTAGGTTCAGAAGTCTTCATCAACTCCCACCATTGATTATTACCCCATGCTGCTAGTAAAGAAATTATGACTGCTAGTGAAGAACTCTTCATTAGAGCTTTGAATGGTCAAAGAGCTGAATATACCTTCTGGGGGCGTGAGAAGGAGGATGTGATTTAATTCTTTGGAAGGGCTAGACATTCCAATTTATTGCACCCCTTTTCATATTCAATTTGCCACATGTAATGAGTATCGTAACTTCTTAGAGAGCATCGCAAGAAAAAGTACTTAATGTTGGGAATAAGACAAAACTAACGTGGAGCTGGGAAATAGTTGCCGGTCAAAATTACTTCATTGCCATTTATCCTACACTACCACAACATACAAGTCCATTGTCTTTTTCCTTAGCAGATAGACGCACCATTTGGATGCAAAATTGAAGTCTATGTGGCCTTCCTTTCCATATCGGATTGTTTGCACTCAACGGAGAATAGAAGCTCAACACATATTTATATCCTATGGTCAGTGTGGGGATATTGGTCAGGTCCTATATGTTTGCTTGCTCCGTATTTGTTGGTTGCCATACCCATGGAGGAGACAATCGCTTGGACATAAAGACAAAGCTTGAAGTATATATCCTAGCCACTATCATGTTTTAATTGCTATGAACACATAACGGCAGCTATTGCTGTAACTATTTCAAGGAAAAGTGGTGCTAGTTATTATGAATAATTTCTAGCATGAGATTCCAAATTTTTGAGTAAAATGTTGCATTTGGACGGAAGTTAATACTATTTTCTCTTACTGGAATATAAGATTACTATGTGTATGACAAAATGCTTGCAGTATTGCAATAGACTTATTCATTTCACTTGAAGTGTGAAAATTGAACACTAGTACAATAATATAGTATTCATTGACAACATGCTTGCATTGTCAAACGAATAGAAGTAAATCGTAAAAAAATCTTCTTATCCGAGGTGAGGGCCTTTACAATTGTAATGTCCCTAATTTTCGGACTCGCCACCTCGAAATCTAATTTAATTATTTGATATTGCCTAGCAAAAAGTACATTTAAAAAGGCAATATTAAATAATTAGATTAAAGGGATGTTATATCAAATAAGGAAATATTTAAAAGGTATTTCATAAAGTTACTTTATAATAAAGACCTTAATATGATTTGAGCGGGAAATTTCAAATGGGGTTTTGAAAAGTGATAAAAAGTGGAAGTGGGCTCATTTGTGCATTATGCTGGTTTATTATTTTATTTGGTATTTTGGAGGAGCTATTCGAAGTCTAAAACCCTAGGTGGGAATTCCTACAAGTTAACCAATTTCGGTAGTTAAACTATCTACCCTAGCCAGTAGCAGGAGAAATCATTTAGGTTTTGCGCATTTGTAATTCAAAAATTGGTTTCGAAATTTGCGAGTCTTCATTGAAGACAAATTTCAGGAGTTTGAAGTTGTTTGGTTAAGTTTTGGAGTTATTCTATGATCTGACCATACCACCTTGCCAAGAAGGTCGTACCCCTCTATAATGGATGCCCTGGTTTGCATGATAAGTTTTTGGTTATAGATATTGGTTCAAAGGGTTTTTTGGCACTAGGCGACCACTATTGCATAGAAATTTCGGACTTAATTGTGGTAGTTTATTTTCCTACAAAAAATCATTCCTCCTGGTAGGCCGTACAAGTTTGAGGTGGTTCTTCTTTAAAGTCAAAGTGTTTGTCCACATTCAAACTTGTTATTTGCTCAAACTTATTAATCAGACCTGTACTCTCATTGCAGCAAGTTAGCAAGGTGTTGGAGGTGATTTTGGGTGTGTTTGGAGACCTCTGTGACAGTGCTGAGTGTGTTTGGAGGTCCTTGTGGCAGTGTTGGGAGTGTTCCCTGCCAAGTGACATAATTTGGTAGTGGCTGATAAGACTTTCGGACCTGTGTTTTATCTTTAATCTTCCATTTGAAGGGGTTTGTGCATTGCTGGAAGTGATTACATTGAAGTTTAATCAGTTGCAAGTGATCATTGAAGAAGTTGAAGAGTGTAATCCGAGTGTAATCAAAGGATCCCTTGTTCATGCTAGTAACAGTTAAAAATCAGACCTTACCTCTCAGATCCTTCCCTGTCAGTTCATGGCAGCGAGTTCAACTGGAAACCAGACATATATTGCCCATTGTAGATTCCTGAATCAAGTTATTGAAAGGGTTACAGTCCTGAAATAACAATGCCCTGTGTTTCTACCTTCAGCTGGAGTGTTAGGAATGTACTCCATGTTTGGCTATAGCTGAGAGGTGACTCCAGCGTTGGATTCCAATGTAGTTTGATTATCTGGAAGCAAATAAGGTTTGTGACAAGCTACAGCAGGCTTGCTAAATCCTTGGTATTGGTAGTGAGGTATTTATTAATGGTGCTATTTCTTGCTCTTGTCTATAAGACACTTGCCAAATGTATTCCAAAGCATGAGATTTAAATGAAATATTGTGAGTCATTTAATAAGGCATCATTGTTATGAAAATTATATTGTGGAATGCATATTTTGTACTCTGTGCAACAGCATTTACCTCTACTGTTAAAACAAACTGGAAATTCACTCAAAACAACAACAGTTTAGATGTTTGACGAAATGCCAATTTGCACATTTGGTAAAGGTGGGAAAACAATTGCATATGAATTGTTCAAGGATTTTACAGTGGTATCGGAGCTAAAATTCCTACCAGCCTTTGGGAAATTCAGGAAATTGATCTTCAGTTGAAGCATGGCAACAAAAAGATAGAAAACGATTGGCAAGATCACTCTCCAAAATAGGTAGTACGCTCAATATTTATTTTCTACCAAAAGATGATGTTTTGAACCATAGTTCCACGGGGATGCGTCCCCTCCAAAAAATGAGCCGTCTCGGAGACGAGGGCGTTTCCGAGACGCAGAGACATCAAGGAAACGTCCCCCCGTCGTCTCACTGTCCCTCCGCTGTCTCCTAAACGTTTCCTTCAAAAGGAGACTTCGTCGCGTCTCGAAGTCTTTTGGGCATCTCCTCATAGAGTCTTCTGGGCGTCTCCAAGACTCCAAGTTTCCCACGTCCCCTATTAAAATAATGATTTAAAAAAAAAAAAAATTAAAAAACAAAGATTTACATAGTTAAATTTAAAGTTTAATATAAATATAATATATTATATTATTAAATTTTTAAGACTTCACTCAAGTCTGAAGTCAAATGTAAATTATTTTTTTTTGTTTTATTTCTTGTTCCAATCACAATGTCTATTAAAATTTAAGTTACAAGTATATTTTCATTGTTTCAATGTTCACTAGTTCAATGAAATCATTGCAATGTGTTTAAACTCTAAAATTTACTTATTCCTTAGGCTTTTAGTATTTTACAGTTATACGTCTTTTTATAACTAATTTTTCAAGTACTATATGTATTTCAGCGCACCGCTCCCCCGCCGCTGTCCCCTTGCCGTCCCCAAACTTAGGTCCCCCACCCCCAAAACCTGTCCCCTACCGTCCCCTCGTCCCCGTCCCGGAAACTCCGCGTAACTAAGCTTTGAACACACTTAAAAAGGTGGAAGAATGATTGATCCTTGTTGAGCAACCACCTTCAAAATTGCTATAGATAGCTCTTGTTCGTACAGTGACTTCTTTGAGTCAACATAGGTGGTTGAGACATATAGATGATGAGAACAAACTATTGGTTACTTCTTGTTTAAGTGAGATCATGATAATTTTAGCACCTAAAGTTCCTCATGATGTTGATACAATGAAAGAGGTAAGTCAATTAGTGGCACGGATAGTTTCCACATTCTTGATGATATCAAAAGTCCTCACTTTTCTAGAAGGATTGCAATACTTAAAACACTTGCAAATATCAGACTTAGTAACCTTATATTAGGTTTGGAATTGCATGATTTGATCCATGGCATGTTTCACCATTTCCTTGCTATAATCAGGGAAGAACATGATGATCATGTCATTGTAGCTGTGCAAACTATTATGGTTATGTCTATTAATGAGTGTGATGTTATCTCGCAACCCATTTTATCTATGCTTTTGGTTGTTTTGAAGCAAGAACAAGTTACTTCTACAGCTGCTTATAACTTGGTATAGAATGTTTTCAAACAATGTGAGGGAACGCTGAAACCTTGCTTGTTTAATGAAGAGTAGGTGGAAGAAGAGGGGTTCAAATCAAAAGTGCTTGATGACGAAAATGCCTTACCTCATGATGAATGTTTGACAAAACCCCAAGATGACTCCTTTGAAGTGCATGCATCTATTCATGTTGAGGATGTGTGCAATGAGATTGACAAAACAACACCCTTTAATACACAATTAGAGCTATCCTATGAGGCTAATAACACTAGTGCATATGATGGACATGTTGATAGCACATATGATGTTCTCCAATCAGCTAATGATGATGATTCTACATCTTATCCTGGTGATGATGCTTATGATATCCGGGTGTGTTAGCACCTAATCATGATGAAGAATTGGTGTTGGATAAATCTCCTTTTGATGTTGTTCTAACTTCTTAGAAGTTATACTTGAAGGATGACAAAGAGGAAGCTGATTTTGGGAAGCATGGTTGTGAATATAAATCAGAAAACTTGTATGAAGATGATAGGCCCCATGGGTCCCACCAATTGGCAAGGCAATTGAAGGTCAACGAGGACATGATTATTGCAGCCCTATCCCATTTTGCTAATACTCATAAGTTGATGGCAGATTATTGTTGGAGGGCTCCAAGGACACACAACTTTGAAGGAGAACTATCTCTTGCATACTTACAGGTACTCAAAGAAGCCCTGGTGATAAAGAAATCAAATTACTTACACCTACTTTCAAAAAGAGATCTTCTCAAGCTTGGTGAGATACATTTTGATGCACTAAGAGGGAAAGAAGAGGAAGTTGATAAGCTTACCTATGAGCTTAAGGTTACCATGGATTCCTTGAAGAACACTCAAATGGCCCTCCAAGAATCAGAAATTCAGGTTGATGAGCTTTGTCTGGAGTTGAGCTTGGCACATTCTTCGTCATCCACAACAGAAACTCAGTCATCTTTGGCAGCCATAATGCATGAGGATGATAGTGGTACTCAAGATTTGAGAGAAGAGCCTCTTGTGATGGTCAAGCACGAGGAGCACTTAGGTTTGCATGGACATGAGGAGAGGTATGATCAGAAATTTTTGTTTGTAGACATAGTTTGCATCATGGAGATCAAGTCATGATTATGGATGAGATAGTTGAGCACACACCTTGTGGACTAGCCAACAATTAAGTGCATACATCTACTAATTATGGGAATGGGTTTATTGAAGATGTGAAAACAACAATCTTGGTTACAGGCTCAAATGACAGGAGCAAAATGAATGCAAAAGATAAGATTAAAAGGGAGCAGAATGATTCAATCGATTTCAATGAAAAAGAACCATTTAGTGCATCCACAAGTGAAATGTGCACAAGTCTCTATATTGGTGATGTAGAGATTGTTATTGATAAGCCTTGTCAGGAGGAGGCAGATTCTTTTAAGGATTGTATGTTAGATATTAACGTTGTCCCATCATTTTTACTTGAAGATTGCAGAGCATCAACTAGTGAAAAAATAATGATATGTTCCCTACTCAAGGAAGCAAATCGGAAAATTCATTTTATAAATTTGATTGTGATCATTGACCTAGTGAGACATGTTTATTGAAGGGAAACCTGAAAGTCACAAAAGATAAGGTTGTTCAAACCTTAACTCACTTTAATAGCATGCACAAGTTCATTGAATATCTCCTTTGGACAGCTCGACTTGAAGAAAGGCAGAAAGGGTTAATGGTTGGAGTTGTTATATCAAATCTGCAAACTATCAAACATGCTATGGAGGTAATGAGATCTTGCCATCAAGCTTGCAAAGAAGACTTGGGAAAGGCATTGTGAGTGCTATTAGTTGGGTTGAGCACGTAGATTTTGCATGATGAAACATCTTCCATTAATAATGCAAAATCAGCTCTTCATGATCTAAGTTGTGAGACACCTCCTAATTCATGCAATGGGAAAGGTGAGATATGGAACCCAAGTGACCATTCAAGTATTCCTTTGGCACAAGCCAGTGAATTTCACCTTGAATGCATTGTGAGGTATGCTCATTATTTTTCTTTCAGCCCACATACTAATGATTTGACCATCTAATGACACATAAAAGTGGGTTGGATAAAAGATTACATAGATCACTTTAATACGAGTTGCTTTTGTCTTCAGAAGAAGAATCTGAATCTTGCAAGTCTTCCAGTTTGTTTCTACCAAATGGTTGCATGCGTAATCAGGAAACTAAGTCTTGGCACATTGGGTTTCCAGTTGTTATTAGAGTGGCACAACAGAAATCAGCAGATATTGGGAATGGTGGACTTCCAATCTGGCTGTGGGATCCAAGAATTTGTATGATTGCTAGATTGCTTCATATTATGATAGTGATTGACAGAGTTGTTGAGCTCAGTCGTATCCAATTGATACAATAGAGATATGGTGGAGCATTTTACAGGTTCATTTGGGATCCTGGTATTTGGCCATGGTATACAGGTCTGAGAAGGGAGGATTATAATATCCCCGATTCTCCGACTCGCCACCACGGAATTTAATTTAATTATTTGATATTGTTTGGCAAAAAGTACGTTTAAAAAAATAATATTAAATAATTAGATTAAAGTGATGTTATAAAGTGGCACTAAGGAAATTTTTAAAAGGTACTTTAGAAAGTCACTTTATAATAAAGAGCTTAATATGATTTGAGCGAGAAATTTCAAGTGGGGTTCCAAAAAGTGATAAAAGGTGGAAGTGAGCTCATTTGTGCATTATGTTGGCTTATTATTTTATTTAGTGTTTTGGAGGAGCTCTTCGCAGTCTGAAACCCTGGGTGGCAATTCCTCCGAGTGAACTAGTTTTGTCCCCGTTCAGTCTAGTGAACAGGCTGCTAAGACATTTGTGGTCCATTCGATCTTGCTTGTGTGGTACCCTATTGTCTATACTCCGGAGTGTCTTTTGGTGTAATCGGCACATTGCTCGCATTGGGATGTGGAGGTGTCGTAAAGTTACTCAGAGGCGTTGACATGGTCAACGACTCACGTTGAGGATAACCCCTTTGATACACTTTAGGGGGCCCACCTCCAGTAGTCTGGAGAGCTTGTACTTCTCTAACTCCTTCCACCAAGACGTTATTGTTAAGAGGCGGAAAACTATAACCGTCTCTGCTTAGGGGCTCATCTGGTGACGCATATGTAGCATGAGCCTCTGAAGGCATTTGAGCTTCTGGCGTCCCCACGGGACCATTTGTTGAAGCTGGCGGAAACTTCTAATTAACCGACGATGGTGTATAACTTTGGAATTCAGGCAGGAACTTGAAATCTTCTAAGATCAAGGCCTGATCATATCGAGGTGCTGGAACTATTTCGTAACCCGTAACTGGAGGACTCTTTGTGGGTTCTATGTTCTTTACTTCTCCTCTAAAAATGTCAGCAGCGACTTGGAACTCATGGCATTGTAACTTAGAGTGTTGACTAGTATTATGTAATCTACACCATCCTGACAGGGCGGCCTATGCCAAGTATACTTTGTCTGCAAGACGGTTCTCAGGAGGTGGTGGGTTATCCAATGGTGTAGGGACACCTCCATTATTAGGCCTCGTATTCCAAGATCTCTTCTGGAATCCTTGATTATTGTTCCTATACCCATGATTGTTCTCATGACTGTATCCCTGATGGGTATCTTGATGGTGATTTGGAGAATTATTGGAATATCCCTGGTTAGCACCTTGATGTGCTTGATTATTCCTTTGCATGGCTTGTATCTCATTATTCTGATTTTTGAGGTATGTTACCTCAGTTGACAGCTTCTTTACTTGTTCCACCAACTCTTTTATCTCGTCCCTTTCCTCTTGAGTCTTTGTTGGTGGCACTGTGTTCTGCAGATAAATAGGTTGCGTTGTCGGCGCTTGAGACAAGGGCGCTCTAGGGTGGAGAACTAACTGATTTGATGGTGTGGCTGCTTGGTAAGCTGGTTATGGAATTGGATTCAATGCTGGAACTTGCTGATTCCAGGTTTGCATTTGGTCGTTTGTAGAACTTAAGCCAATGTATAATGAGGGCCCAGTCGTATTTTGTCCCATGTTCTGACTTACTTCGATTGTCTTAGCATAAGCTAAGTTCATATTGGCTGGAGCAGGGTGAGCTTCTCTCACAAACATTGAAGTTAAGGGATCCAAGGCTAATTCTCTCGAGCATCGGTAATAGTGTAAGGAGTGCGTAGCCTTGTGAGGACCTTTTGAAATCTATTGTTAAATACATGGATAGGCTCCTTTTCTTGCCTCCTTACTTCTACAAATTGCCTAAATAGCTCTACACGAGTAGTAGGAATGCCAAACTTCCCAATGAAGGCCGTCTTCATCTGCTCCCATGATCTGATTGAACCGACTGGCAAATGGATGAACCAGTAATGGGCCTCTTCCCCCAAAGAATATGGAAACAACCTGCAAGCTACGTCTCCATATGCAATTTTCCTGTTGTGCAGGTGATCTTCAAACATTTTGATGTGATCCTCAGCAATGCGGTTCACATTGTGGACGTGGAACTTGGAGCAAAAACTCTCCAGATTTTTCGGCATCTCGTGATAGTCATTGAATTCCAGTGGAGATCGGTTGGTAACCAACCAAGTAGCGCCATTGGGAGCTGGTTGAGCCATTGCTTGCCTTCGCCGATATACGTCTGCTTGAGCTAATTGTTGTTGAACAACAACTAGCGTAACTTGAACTGGCCTGATATCTCGAGCTAGTCCTTGTTGGGCAAACCTTGAAATGTAAGGCAGAGTTTTGAATAAACTTGAGACTTCCTCGCCACTCACTACTTCTTCGCTTGATTGAACTTCTTCGTTTGATAGGATCTCCTCGCTTGAGGGGGCCTCTTCGCCTGATCGGACGTCTTTCCTCTTCCTTGTTCTAGTAGGTAGTTCTAACTCTACAAGTTCCTTGGATGAACTGGGTGCAGACCTCAAAATTCTTTTTAGCTTGTCCGGCGAGAATGAACCGATGCGATCCAGGATGAAGTTGTTTCTTCTTATTGGCGACGCGCGGGAGCAAGTGGCTGTCTTTGATTCAACAAATCTCTTTCAATGGCAACTTGGATCTTTATAGCCTTTTCTTCTTCTTCCTCCAACACAAAGCTTGTTCGCATGTACTTAGCTGCACTCCTCTTTGTCCTCCACGCGAGATTGTTCAACCCTAAAAGGATGTCTTCCTGATCGTCGTTGAATCCCAGATTTGGCTGTAATACCGAAAATATCTCTTTATAAGGTAGCACCATCTTGGTACATTATACTTTTTTACAATTCTTTTGCTTCGCGAAAGTAGTCGCCCTCCTTCTAGTGCCAATTCTGTTGACGGGTGTTTTATGACCGCACCAACACAGAATAAAGTGTCCAACAGTCACCCTATCCTCTCTTGATCAAAGTATTCTGCATGCTAAAAATCCACGAGGAATATCCAAACATGCATTAAAAATCTCTGTATGCAAACCCTAAAAATAGCCTTTGAAGGTTGTACTGCTGAAATTCATCATCTCGACTTGCATGTCACATCACTGCGAAGGTCTTGAAAAACCCAGATACATTCTCCAATCATGCATTGGAAAATCATATGTTCAAACCCTAAAAATGGCTCTTGAAGCCTAAATTGCTAAAAATAGCATGCTGTTAGAATCTGTTCAAATTTCACGTGCAGGCATCTTGAAGTTACCTGGAAGTGTTGATGCAATCAGAATCCCGAAATTCTGAGGAAAAGGCCTCATATTAGGTACTTACTAAAAATAGTAAGTTGTCAAATTTCAGTAAAAATTTAGAGGGATCCTGTCTTGAGCCTTCTGATTGTACCGCTATGCTTAGATTCTACTTTGATAACCTTATTTGACATCAAACAAGCCTGAAGGATAAAAAATCTTAATTTCACAGACTTAGCTAACATTTCAACCTAGGTCAAATGATGGGACATCCCCGGAAGAACAAAACGACTAGAGAGAGAGAGAGAGAACCCAAGCCAAAAGACCAGAATGGAGCAAAAACTAGGGGGTCCCCATCTTGGATGGGGTGATGTGTGAAAAGGTTACAACAAGTTCATAGCAGCAAGTTCAACTGGAAACCAGACATATATTGCCCATTGTAGATTCCTGAATTGAGTTATTGAAAGGGTTACAGTCCTGAAATAACAGTACTCTGTGTTTCTACCTTGAGCTGGAGTGTTAGGAAAGTACTCCATGTTTGGCTATAGCTGAGAGGTGACTCCAGCGTTGGATTCCAATATAGTTTGATTATCTGGAAGCGAATAAGATTTGTGACAAGCTACAGCAGGCTTGCTAAATCCCTGGTATTGGTAGTGAGGTATTTATTAATCATGCTCTTTCTTGCTCGTCTATAAGACACTTGCCAAATGTATTCCAAAGCATACATTTTGTACTCTGTGCACCACCATTTTCCTCTTCTGTGAAAACAAACTGGAAATTCACTCAGAACAACAACAGTTTAGATGTTTGACGAAATGCCAATTTCCATATTTGGGTAAAGGTGGGAAAAAAACTGCATATAAATTGTTCAGAGATTTTACAAACCAAGAAATCTATAACACAACTGCTGAAGATGTTTAGGAATGATAGAAACTGATGAAAAGCTGTTGTAAAAAACCCCATTGTTATCTGCTGCTTATCATGACTGAAAACTTGCCAATGCTATTGAAAACGTAGAGCTTGAAAATGTAGAACAAACAAACATACAACACTTGTCAAGGCTGCTGAAAACTTAAAACTTGAATATGAAGAACAAACAAACATGCAACACTTTGCAAACCTGCAATAAAGCTTTCAGAACCTGCTGAAACCCTTTAAGGCACTATTGTTAACAATTGAAACTCAGCAGAGTTGTTGTCAGTAAAAGTCACCAAGGATGCAATCTTCAACTACTGCAACTTCCTTAGCATTTGTTGAATTATGAAGGACAGTTTTTCTGAAAAGCAAACCACTGGCAGTAATGTTCACTTCACTTTGAGCAAGATATCCAATCAAACAGTAGGCATTATATTTGGCTCACAAATTGAGGAAGCAAAAAGCATGAAGAATATACAAGCTTCTTCATATGACAACATTATCTAGCAAAGAAGGAATTTAGCTTAGGCAGTTTCAATTGAACCATCAAAATCAGATATGAAATGTGGAAGAGAAGAGGGTGTTTACTTGCTGAGCGGTAATTACGAAACAGAGTAAACTAAGTTATAGAATAGCATTGAAAGCATAAAACCACATAACAATTGCACAGAAATATGTTTCAGATTCTTATTCATATGGCTGCAACATTACAATTCATCACATCCATTCCAGTCCTCCATTACATCAAATCCGTTCCAGTCCTCCATTATATCACATTTGGCACTATAAATAGTTAGCCGACGTTGGTTGAGGGCACCAACTATCGGCAACTACCCGATCACTAACTATTAACAAGGACTAATTCCCGACAAAACAAGTATTATTTTATTTTATTTTATTCTATTTGCTTTTAACTAATTATGTTGATTACATCATCCCCCCCAGGAAAAAGTCGTCTTCCCAGACAAGTAATACAAAAACTGGGAGACACTACAAATAAGTTCAGTGGGAGGAGGGTTGAGAGGATGTCCATGGAAGTTGGGGAACCGATGAAGTGGCTGCTCGAGTGATCAGTTGCCGCAGTAGATACACCTCCTCGGTTCACTGCTGCAAATGGCAAGTGACCTTCAACTTCTTCTCTCATGTAGTTTTCACCAAATGCACCGCCTCCTTTAGATGTTTGTTGACCTTTTCTAACTCCTTATCCTTTGCTTACAACTACGTGGCCAACTCTTCTTCTAAGGCTTTTATCATCCTGTCCTTCTCCAGTATTGTTGCCTCTCTAGTGATCACCTCATTTTCTCTTCCTGTACAAGGCAAGTTTGCTGCTGAAGCTCCTCCTCTAAGGATTTTGCCTTGGCACAAATCTATTGGGAAAGAGTGATGACCTTATCTGTTTCGCTGGTCATTCTGGCATAGTTCGCCTCAGCATGCCAAGAATAGTTCCTTGTAGGCCACTTCCATTTCAAAAGAGTTGTGCCACAAACTTGTCATCCTTCCCGTGGAAGGTTGGCCTCTTGGGAAGCCATGCCACCATCATTTTTGGTGTTTTTTTGCTTGGCCAATCATCCCCCGTAAATATGCAGTTGAACTCCTTACCACTCTTCGTATTCATGAGTTGTAGAATCTGCCATGCCTCACGCTCTGCTATGGGAGAGTAGCTCCGTTGTAATGTTTTAGCAATGTCTAATACCTCCTTTATTACGAGAGCGATGGGCTTCAATCTGTGAATGTATCACTCAATAGTCCCCATGAGGTCCTCTCTGCCTGGTTTCGGAATTACAATATCAATTCCCTCCGACAAGGCTGCATTAGTGTCACTGGATTCCTCATCTGTTCTCGTGGATGCACGCATGGCTGGTTGTGGCCTAGTGTGGGGCTCCTCATCCGATAGAATGTGCACTACCTGCTACACGGGCTCTCCCATCTCAACCATTGGCTACTCGGTGGTCGGTTGCTTGGTGGTTGGCATGCTCTTGACTACTACTGCTTCCTGCTGCTCTCTATTTGCCTCTTTCTCCATCTGACCAGGCGAGTGTATGGGAGAAATGTCTTCCACCTAGATAGGAAACCCTAATAACTGCAACCAACCATCCACATGCGGTGTCCCTCCTAGTGATGCTATGGACATAGTGTCTATCTCTTCCCTCGTGCCAACCAATGTACCCTCAGCCACTTCTCCTCCGGCCAACTCATACTATTCTGTTGCAGAAACTCCTTCGACCAACTCATACTTTTTTACCGGTGCACCCTCAACTACTCCACCCTGGGCAACTTCCTCTCCTTCTCCCACTCTCCCCTCGACCAACTCTTGTTGCTCGGCTGCTACCATCACCCGAGGGTTAACTTCTACTGAATAGACACCTACAAGTGTGGTGTTGGTGGCAGATGAGGATAACACTATATGCTCATAGTCATCGCTACTTTATTGCTTCCTCTTCCTCTTTACTGTTCTTGCTTCCTCTCCTGCTGCTCTGGCATCCAAGGTTGTCGACTTGAAGACTATTGGCCAAGAATGGTCGTAGTCGCTTGTCGGTTGTAACTTCCCAAACATACCCTCCGGCACTTGGTTATACACTGCATCGATGAATAAGGCTATCAAGTGTTGGGTCATGTAGAATGTTTTATGCTTGCATTCCAGAAACTCCGTGGTCCTCTCACACAGGTAGACCACCCAATTGTATGCTCGTCCTACGCTCAATCTAAACATATAATCAACCATCCATGTCACTATATTCGAGGCTCGGTTGGCTCTTGTCAACTTGCATTTTATAAGATCCATTAAACACTTCCAATCTGAATTTACCAACATGTGTTTCCTCAACCCTCTAGCTCCTACATTCCAAATTGTTTCCCTTTCTTTGGTGGTTATATTAGGTCTGCAAATGCGTTTGATAATCATCTCTTTTTGTTGAGTCGTTATCTTGGTTGTTAGTTTGGCAACCACCTGCCCAAACGCTGGTATTCCAAAAACTCTCCTTAAATCAATTGGGTAGAAAGCGATGGTAACCGAAAAACCCTCATATTCAATTGTGCTTCAGTGGGCATGTTGGTTGTAATTCGCTACAATGGCCTTCAAATAGCTTTCAAAATCCCTAGCATTAAAAAAAGGACAATGGGCTACCTTGTCAACTTGTGCCAGAGCAAGTGCTCGTTTAATGGGGTAGTTTGACATTGTCTCCTGCCACCATGTCCTGCACTATGTGACTGTAAGGCTCTCCCAGGTCAGAGAGTTTGTTGTCACGTTGTTTTGCTTCTCTTTGTCTGCCTTGCCTCCAACAACCTTGGCTTTGACTACTATCCTCTTCCCTTTTCCACTAGTGTTGGCGTTTATTTTCTTCCACCTGTGAAAATGACAATGCTTTCCTTTGAATATGATTTTTCTTGGTATTACCACCCTCCAATCAATATATGGTATGACACTTGTCTTCCTCCGAAGCTGGCATGATTTGCATATAACTCTTTTTGATTTCTGGAAGCTCCAGTCGATACCTAGTAAAACACTCCTTGTCTGACTATGGCGTGATTTGATATGTTCGATAAATGGTACGACGCTAAAGACTTTGCAATGTTGACTATTTACCTTTTTGCGATTGATACCTAGTACGGCTTGGTCAATGGTTGATTCGATGAATGGTACAGCCTCCTCGCTACGTATAACCTGTCTTTTTCTTTCTTCGTATGGCGATCACCTTAGTGGTGCAGTGTATTTTTCTCTTCGTACGAATTTGTGTATCCTGTCTTGGGGCGATTTTCCAATCTCTTGTGCGTATGGCTCTCTTGTTTGTTGCTAATCGTACGGACTTCTCAATTTGGTTTACTCATACGGCTGGTTGCTTTACTTGTATGGAATCCTCATTTTGTTTTACCCATATGGGCTTCTCAATTTGCTTTTACTCATATGGCTGAGTGCTTTCTTTTGTTGCTTCTCTTCTCTCATACAACGTACGGGTAAACCTTTAAGTCTTTCTTTTTCCTTGTCGTTTTTTTGATTGGTTGTACAACTTTTCCCTTAATTAATTTACAAACTTTGGTACATTTACTACTCTTCACTTTATTAAATTTTTTAATGTTTTTGCCCTTGTCTCCTTTTAATTTTTTAATCTTTTCATTATTCATTTTTTCCACTTTGATATTTTCCACTTTATTTTTTAATACTTTTGTCTTCTTTACTTCCCCATTTTCCATTTTTTCTCTCCTCTCCATTTGATCTTTGTCATTTTCTCTCTCCTCTCTCTTCAATATTTTTTTTTCTCTCCTTCCCTCTCCTTTCCTTCATGCTTTCTCTTCGTCCCATTGACTTCTTCGCCTCTTCTCACCCTTAATTCTAAGGCATAGTGCCACTTGCATGTGTACAGGGTCCTCTTGTAACATTCTTCCTCACACTATGTACCCATATACTTTACATCAAACCATTTATCAAGTAGAGGGGCAAGACCTACACTTTTAAAGCTATCGTCAACATATCTTTCGTCGCATTGCTCGTACCATGTCACCTCTTCCCCGTCCACTGTCGATGGCCCAACTGGGTTTGGTATTACCCTCCACAGTCCATTCGTCATTACTATCTTCGCCACCTTCAGCATCTTCCATATGTGTTTTTTCATTTGCTTCGATAAGTCTTTTGTGTATCCATCAACGTGTGACACGAACATATCTTCAATCATTATAACTGTCTTCAAATAGGGTCCAATCTTCTCTGCGTACGCGCTCCATTGTTCATCATCCCACCATTCTTTGTCTTCTTTGTCGGTGTCACTTGGTTGGCGCTCCCTTCGTTCTTTTGCCGCTTGCTCTTCTTTTTCTTTTTGAGCTTCCTCATCCAACTCCTTAGCAAGATATCCTCCTTTTATACCTTCATATTGTGCCAGATACTTCTAGTGACCTTATACCCTCTTCCAAAGGTCAAGGGTTTTGAACACAACATTGGTTAAGTGCTTATGCACTCGAGGTACCATGATGCCTTCTACTGGCTTGTGGACCAGTCTTTCCTCTTCTCCATCACCGAGTACGGCCCAATCTTCCCCTGCAATATACCCAATGCCTCCTAAGCCCCAATCCTGCTCGCCCATGGCTTCTCCACTCTAGAAGGCCAATCTTCTCTTGTTGTGTATCTAAGCATATTTATCTATATAGTTTTTCTTCTTTCTATGTAAATCTATGGCTTGTGGACCAGTCTTTCCTCTTCTCCATCACCGAGTACGGCCCAATCTTCCCCTGCAATATACCCAATGCCTCCTACGCCCCAATCCTGCTCGCCCATGGCTTCTCCACTCTGCAAAGGCCAATCTTCTCTTGTTGTGTATCCAAGCATATTTATCTATATAGTTTTTCTTCTTTCTTTGTAAATCTTCAACTTCGACCCGTTCACCGGATCCTTCAACACAATGTTGTCTAGCCTTGCTAATTTGACTACTCCATTTTCACCAACTTCGTGAATTCGGAATGGCCCCAACCATCTTGTTTTCAACTTACCTAATTTCAATTCATTACAACCATTATATTTTAGGACTATCTCGGCTGAAAATTTGCTCGTCGAAGATATTTGTCATGGCAGAACTTTTGTCCTTTTTGCAACACCTTTGTCGCCCATTGAGCCAGTACTCGACGTTCATCTAACGTATTCAACTAGAATAATCTTTCCTTCAAACTCTCTGTGTCACCCAATCTATTTTCCATGGCAATCCTTAAACTTGGCACCAGGTACTCAATCAGTACTACAACTTCCAACCCGTACATGAGTTGGAAGGGTGTATGGCCGGTTGTTAATTTGTAGGTTGTACAGTACAGCTGGTAGTCGTTCCTCCCAGTTTGCCTCTTCAATACCACAAGATTTGTGTATGACAGACATGAGCACTTTGTTGGTTGATTTTGCTTGGCCATTTGCTCTTGGGTATTATGGGCTCGAGAGGTTGTGTATAATCTTAAATTCCTTCATCATCAATCATATGACGTGATTCACAAAGTGGCCTCCCCAATCACTCGTAATTTGAATTGGTATTTCATACCTTGTAACAATTTGCTCATACATGAACCTTGTCGTAGTAACTGTGGTGTTGTTCGACAATGCTCGAGCCTTCACCCGCTTTGTTAGGTACTCTGTGGCGACCACTATATATTTGCATTGGTGCAATTCGCTGACCTTCAATGGCCTGATGAAGTCAAGCCTCCACCGTTCAAATAGCTCTTGAGGTTGCGACGAGAAGAGTGGATTGAAATCCCGCTTCAATGGTTTACCAACCCTCTAGCATGTGTCGCATCCTACCACCCATTCCCATACATCAGTGTGTATTGTCGGCCACCAAAGGCCTGCCAATAAAACTTTTCTTGTCGTGGAGTCGAGCCCCATGTGTCCTCTTGACAGTCCCTCGTGTGCTTCCTTCAGTATGCCTAGGATTTCTTTCTCCATAGCACACTGTTGGAGTACATGATCGAGTCCCATCTTATACAGCAATCCATTGATGAGTTGGAATGTCTTGCTCTTCAATACCAGTTTGTGTCGTTCCATCGGTGGCATGTCCATGTGCATCTGGGAAGTCTTCATTTACCTCGTTAGGTGGTTCGCCAGAACATACTCTTGACAGTTGGTTGGTAATGACATGACTCTTCCCCGGTTGCACGATGATGGTGAATGTAAATTCTTGCAAGAGAACCAACCATCAGCTTACCCTTCCTTGAATGGTTGGCTTGTTCACCAGGTACATCAATGCTTGAAGATGCACATAAAATGTGAAAGGGGTTGCCAATAGGTAGTACCTGAGCTTTTGTACAACATACACCATTCCCAAGGCTTCCCTCTCCATCATACTATAGTTTTTCTCTGCTCTTGACAATAGTCGGTTGGCGAAGTACATCGGACGATCCAATCCTTGAATGCCCACCTATGCCAATGTTGATCCGATTGCAAAGTTCAAAGCATCCATGTGCACGTGAAACTCCTTGTCCCAACCCGGGTATGCCAAGATTGGCGAACTGATCAATCGCACCTTCAATTCTTGGAATGCCACTTCTTGTGCTTCCATACATTTGAATGTCCCTTCCTTGTAAGTATGTCCAAGGGATAAGAGATTTGGGCAAAGTTCTTTCTGAACCTTCTGTAATTTATCCGACATGACGAAGGAATAACTTCACTCCTGTCACATTCTGAGGAGTTTCCATCTGCACGATCAATCGGATTTTGTCAAGATCGGTCTTCAGTCATGCCTTGTAGACAATATGTCCGAGCAGTTTTCCTTGAGGTACCATGAACTGGCACTTCTTGGGGTTGAGTGCCAACTGAGCCACTCTACAACATTCCATGCATTCCTAAAGGGCCTAAAGGTATGTTTGCTCATTGCTGAAAATGGACCAGTCATTGAGGAACGCCTTGAAATTTCCAACGGACATCTTATCAAATATATGCAATATTATTCGTCGTAAGGTTGCCAAAGCGTTGCACAGATCAAACGACATCCTATTGTATGCATACACTCTGTCTTCAGCAAGAAAGGTCGTCTTGAGTTTGTCCTCCTCAGTTATGCTTATTTGATTATATCCTAAAAACCCGTCGAGGAACGAATACATCTTGTGAATTGCTACTTCCTCCAATATTGAATCGGTGAATGGGAAGGGATCCTCTATCGTCACCACGTTGAGGCTTTGGAAATCTATGCATATTTTGATCTGCTTTGACTCCTTCAAAGGTGTCACGAACTATTCATGACACCCAGTCACTCACTTCGACCTTGAATATAATTCCAACCTCCAGTATGTTTTCAATTTCTTGTTTTACCTTTGCGGCGTAGTTTTTGTTCATTTAGTACGATCTTTTCTGTACGGGTTGTGTTCTTGGTACCAATGGAATTTGGTGCACGCACAACTCCAGATGTATTGCCTTCAAGTCCTTGTACGTCCATGCGAAGGTCTTCTTGTACTACATGAAAATTTTGAGCTTGACTGCTTTTAGTACAGGATTCCAATCATCTCCCACTAGGATCGTACGAGGATTATCTTCTTCCCTGAGGTTGACCTTTATGTTTGGTTCCTCGTACTTGATTACTTGATCTCCTTTGAAGTGATGTCTTGGTGTAATATCTACTCTGGCCACTCCTTTATATTCCTTGTACTCCAGAGGAAACGGTTGGCTTGTTGATGCTTCATCCTCCCCTGTCCCTTCCTCTTTGACTTGTAGCATGTTGCAATCTTGTTGAAAAACTTCATAGTCCTCCAACTGCCAATGGAACAGTCCGTTCAAGGAATTTGTCTCATCTTCCAAGCACTCCTGGAGGTCTAGGATGCCTTCATCATTTGGCTCTATGGTTCCTCCTTCCTCCATTCCACCTCCTTTCTCCGATTCAGAGTTTGACGATGCCAATTCTTCACTGACTGTTTGATTCCTCAAGTCCATCACATACTGCATCTCGTTGCCCTCTATGGACAATGTGTTTCTTTTCTAATTGTAATTAGCTCTGGCTGCCACCAACCACCCTTGTCCGAGCAATGCATTGTACGCCTTCCTCTGTAATGGGATGACTATGAAGTTTAGTAGGAATGGTTGTGTTCCAATCACCACCTTTTGTGCCATCAATGTTCCCAACGGTTTGATGCCATGCTTATCAACACCCACAAGTTGGAATGTCAGTGGCTCGAGTGTTGGCTTCTCGAGACTCTTCCATATGTCTTCCGGTAGTACATTGGCTCCTGATCCTCCATGGACAATAGTATTTGTCAAAATATTCCCTCTGATTTCCATCTAAATGACTGTTGGCATCTTCCCGATGTTTGACATCGGCAATACTGGGTCGATGGTTTGTTCACCGAACGATGACGATTCTGCTACCAATTCTTTCCTTTGTTCCTTCGATCGCGGTTGCTTGCCATCCCCAACAACGTTTGTGATCACCAATCCCAACTGCAACAAAGTCTGGAGGTAAATTAATTTAATCGGTACGGTGGTCTGCAGTACTTGTCAAACAATGTTGGTTTCCTCCTCCAACCACCAAGAGGTTCCTAGTTTCTCCAAAGGTGTTTTGTTTTCCTTCGTCATCTCTGATACCACTTCTTCTTTTGCTTCCCTCATTCTTTGCTTTTTCGTACGTGGATCTGGGTAGGTGGCCTTCTTCCCTTGCGCTCTGGTGACAGCCAATACCTTTTGTTCCTCCACCTCTAGCATATAGATGCCTTTTTGCTTGGGGGATTCGTTGTCATCATGGTCACCTTGTCCACACCACTTGCACAATCTTCCCCCCAGACCTTGACCGTTTTGGCATTCCCTGGCGAAGTGGCCCCATTCATTGCGCTTTTTGCATCGTGTCATTGGCCTTCATTTGTCATCGTACTGTATCTTACTTCGTGGGGTACTATTATTGCTCCTTTGGTTACTTCGATACCCTCTAGGGGACGCATTGGAATTGTTCTAGGGTTTTGATGGTGTGTTCGATGGTGTTGATTGTTCTCCCTGGGTGAAGAGTACTTGTGCACTTCTTGCTTTTAAGTTGTATGGGCATTCCTTAACGGAATGTCCTATCACTTGGTAGATATCACAAAAAAACTTCTTCATACAATTTGCTTTCCTGTGACCTTCCCCATTGCAATCCGTACACCACAATTCTCTGGCTTCCTTTGTGCTCTCCTTATCAGCATTTAATTCTTTCATCATTCTTAGCATATCCTTTCAGAGTGCTTGCACTGTCTTTTACTCATCATCGTTGTTGTCCATACTCCTCGTTGTTTGTCTTTCTTTTCCCTCGGGAAGATGTTTTATTTTCACTCTCTATATCCATCGCTCGTTTGTACGCTTCAAAATACGACGACAAAGGTACGACTTTCATTTTTTTCCTCAACGACGGAAGTAAGCCTTCGATGAACCACCGTTTTTTTAGCCCATCAGTCGGTTGAGCCTCCAGTTTCCCCAACAAATCTTTAAGTCTCCGATTATAGGTACACAGGCTCTCATGCTTCACTTGCTTAGTATTGTAGATTTTCGCTACAATCTCACTGTCATCCCTCAAGAGTTTGAACTCATCTTGAGTAATCTCCATGGTGCCCTATTTACTTGGTCCAATTTTGTGTACCAATCGATGGCACTGTCCCTCAACGTTGTTAATGCTTTCAGCCAATAGTCCATATCATCATGTCGATTGGCTATCCAAATTGTCTCCCATGTTTTACAGTGTTGTATTGGATCTTCTAACCCATTCCCCGTAAATTTTGGCAACCTCTGCCTCTCAGCTAGCGGAGTCACCATCCTTCCCCAATGTCGTCCTTGTGTGTTGGACCTAACTGGACTGGTTCTCCCACTATGTCTTGGTGCATCGCTTGCACTCTCAGCCACGTACAAGTCTCCCCCACGTCCTCTATCATTGTCCTCTACACCTCAAGTCTCCTAGGGTTTGTTTCCGTCCCTTTGCCGTGGGGTCTTAGGCTCAGATCTTCCAATCCTCAACCCTTCGTCGTCGTCCGATATGGATAACTCCTAAATGCATTGGATACTGCTCTCAATCTCTTCACTTAATTCATTTTCATTTCCATTAATTTTGTATTTTTCTAGGTATAGTGTCCTGAAGGGTCCATTGTCCCTTTCCTTGGCAAAATTTTGTTGTGCTCTTATGATAGATTGGTCTATTTCATCAGAATTTTAGTGTGGCCTTATAATAGTTTGGTTTATTTTAGTTATATCTTCGTTGATTTCTTTATCAATTTGCTTAAACCTTCGTCGTCGGTTTTCTCGCTACTGTTACCTGAGTGATCACCGAACCTTCTCTTCCCGTGTTTCTTGCCCGATTGGTACTCGATTCTTATTTTTATTAGGTTGTACGGGCATTAAAGGTTGGTCGTGCGATCATTGGTTGCCAAGAGTACGTTTCCGGCTAGTGTCACGTTCTTCCTCTTCCTGCTTGGTTCTCTCCTCATACCGCTGCAATATTTGTTGCCTTTGCCATTCTTGGTTGCTCTCCGCCCGAAGATCCTACAAGATGATGAAATGTAAGGCCAGCAGCCTTAGCAAATGGTTGAGGAGATGGTCGACCTCATTGTTCACTTGTAGTCTGTCCCAGATGATTGCCTAAGGGATCTCTTGCCTGAGAGCTTCCCTCCGTACGTGATCCCTTAACGATATGCCCCATAGGTTCACCAAATCCTGTGTCAAATTGTCTTCCCGTTCTTCATTTATTTAGACAAGCTCTTTCGTCAGTCAACCCATTATGATACCATCTTACCGTTGGGTGATTTCCCTAGGTACGCTTAAGGAACAACGCCAAATGTTTACTCACTGAGTGGTAATTCTGCACAGAAATATGTTTCAAATTCTTTTTCATATGGCTGCAACATTACAATGCATCACATCTATGCCAGTCCTCAATTACATCACATTTGGCACTATAAATAGTTAGTCAACATTGGTTGAGGACATCAGCCGTCGGCAACTACCCGATCACTAACTATTAACGAGGACTAATTCCCAACAAAACATGTATTATTTTATTTTATTTGCTTTAACTAATTATGCTGATTATAGAGGGGTGTTTCAAATGCAAAGAACATTACCATACAATACAAGATTGTAAGAAAAAAGCAAGGGATGTTCTTAGAGGGGAACAAGTCAAAGCACACCATTTTGTCCACATGTAATAAATGCCATATAATAACCTATTTATGGTTGATTGACCATTTTATGAGGCTTAACAATGATCAAATGGGTCTGATTCAAATAGCCATAACTTTTTAACTTGGTGCAAATGAAATCACATTTAATGCATTGCAAAGCAAAGTATTCTCCAAAAACAATTTTTCAATAAGTTCATAATCCAAATTTTGGATGAATATTCAACAAGGTATAGATTATATTAATAGCCAAGAATGTCCTCCAGCATCATCTAGCCCAAACAGAACTATTAGCAATGTCAACAAACTTGAAAACATAGCCTGATACCAAGATTAACTCCCCAAAAAACACTTTATAATGTAGAACTTTCTCATGAGAGAACATATTCTCAGTAACTATTTGTTCCTGTTATCATTTGTGTGCAAGATTTGATCTGACAAAAGATTGTTTGAGATATTATGCACCAATTGTCAAATGAAATCATCACCCGAAATTTCTTTCAAAACTAAGAAGTTTTAGGGAAGGTTGGTTTAACAAGAGAACCTTTGCTCTTCTCTACCTTAGGAATAGTTGCACATTTGGCAACATCTAGGGTAGAACCCTCTACATTAAACATGAAATCCTAATAGTGAAAAAACAGTGGCTCTCCCCAGGCACACTAGCCTGTAGCCTCACAATCATTGAAAACAGACCCACGTTGAAAAATCATAATTATGCAAGGACACCAAAATTTAGCAACATGTTGATCAAATATCAAAAATATGTAAAGAAATAGATACCCTTTCTATCCTTGACAATCCAAGAAATGAGATTCAACATTATTTTGAACTGTGTACCTCAGCTTGTTTTCGTGAGGATGAATCAGAAATATTTGCTGCTAGGCTTGTTGCAAGCTTTGTAGGAATAAACCACCTTTCTTTCATACCCTGTTAGTTGAAATATTTAACCCAAGTATGCACTGTCAATAACTTAATAATAATTAGAACCCAGAACCTTCAATTCGAAACTCTTTAATTAAATACCCCTCTTCAAATTATACACAATATTTTCACTTAATGATAAGAAGTTTTCATTATGATGGATAACATACATTTCTCCTTATTATTATAACAATAAATTAAATTTAACTGAATACTACCAAAATTATTTTACCTGCTGAACTCGGACTATGCCAAGTGCAGCAAGCTCCTCCACTGCCTTCTGTTGCATTTTTGTGAGTGTGTTTACATTGTAAGCCTGTACAAATAACATAAGCTCATTAAATCTACAACATTTCAAACATTCAACACTCACCATTCCATGGCAACCCCAACAGAAAATGTAGGTTTCCATTTTGAGAATGCCTAAATTATCCTCCTAAACAATACTGAAATCCACAAGCAATGGCTTTTACCATTATGTCAATAACATCCTAGAGATCAAAGTAAGATGCTTGAGATTAGAGATTCCTAATCAAGATTTCAATAATTTGAAAGCTTTTGTAGATTTTTTGATATTCAAGAATAAATATGTATTCCAAGGCAGTGATGTTTTGCTATGTTCCACAGTGTTTCCGGGATGGGGACGGCAGGTCGGAAAGGGATGCGTTTTGGGGACGGCAGGATGGCAAGGGACACATTTCAGGGACGGCAACAAATGAAATATATATATATATATATAGAGAGAGAGAGAGAGAGGGTTGGGGTCATATCTCTGCAAGTTAATAACACAAGTATAATAGCAGCGATATAATATGACAATGTTAAAATGATATTGGATGACGTCTATAGGAGCATGCATGCCAACCACATTCCAAAAAGAAATTGTTTGTTTGTACTTCTCACACAATACCACTCTGTACTAGACCATGGAAAATGTGCCTTTAATCTTTTTTGCACTCTAATACCATATGAAGAATTTTGAATTTTGTATCTTTTTTGAACAATGAAACATTGAAATCAGAAATCCAAATTATTTCTCTAAATATTAACTGTTATATAGCTTATATCATTTACTATGAATCTGAACCATCATATATTTATTACTCTTCTACTACAATTGTTGCCGTCACCACTGCCATGATTAATTTAATTGTTGTTATAGTGCTATCATGATATATTTATTGTTGTTGTTATAATGCTATCAAGTTACATAGTTGTTATAATGCTGTCATGATATATTTAACAATCTTTTTTTAATGTTATGAACGATTATTTTTAAAAACATTATTAAAAATTGTTTTCCAACAGGGGACACCTGTGGCCGTCCCCGAGATGATTAGACGTCCCCGACCGCCTTGGGAACGGCCAGGCATTCCCTATGTGTTTCCTACCATCCCTAATTTTGGGGACGCGTTTTGGGACGTTTCTGCATTTTCCAGATTTCGGGGGACGTTCCTCCGTCCTCGAAATGCCTCAGGGGATAGGGCTAGGGGTTTGAGGGGTGGGGACATGTCTCCGTGTAACACAAATATTTTATGAATTTAAGCTTTTGATCAAACAAGACTGTAACAACATATTCAGCACTATCAAATCACCGATTTTGGCATACAATGATAAAATTGAAAGATATACTGCCATAAAATAGTAATGCCCTTGACTTTTTCATGGATTCCACATCTTGATTATCTTCCAACAACCATAAACTTGTCTAAATTTTGAAAAGGACATTTAGACTATTGTACAAAATATTCTACCAAAGCTGAAATATTACATTAAATAGTTATCTTAAATTTGATGAAAGTAGAGGTATCATACAACAATATTTCACTAAAATCTAAGTGAAAGATTAGTCCAAACTCGAAAATATAGGATCATAAGGCTTCTCTTGCTATGATTGGAGACATCGCTAACAGATAAAATCAAAGTGAAAGATAAGCCCCCAAGCTGGTCACCTACTCCTTCCAGTCCATCCAAGAGACTAAGGGCTCTAAACAGCCTTAAGATACCACTACTTCACACATAGACATGGATAGACCTGTAAGAAAGTGCTCCTCACAACTTCTACACCAACACATTCCGCCTCAACAAAGCAACGCAGTTCTGCTTCTTCCCATATGTGCAGTTTGACTTCTTCTCAAACACAAATCTACTCCTCTTCGGCCACTGCCCCAATCACAATGATATATGTAGATTACGAGCTTCTTCACTACTATGGGAGTTCCTTCAGCCTTGGAGTTAAGTGTGATTCTAGAGGGAAGGCTTCCCTTCCTCTTAGAATCCCACAGCTCAGCCCTCCCAGCCTTAGCGACTCCCCAATGAGCATTATTAGATATTGTATCAGTCCTTTCATAGCAATCAACAATAATATTGGAGTCTCTTCCATTATAAGCCCAAACATGCAAAAATACACTTTTTTTCCTTTAAACGCACAAATGTCCTCACTATTCTTCATATAAAAGTTGAAGAGAAAATTTGAGCTAATTGTAAGGATTTCAAGGTGAATAACAAGACCGAGTTTGAAGAATTTCAAGTCCAGGTTACTAGTTTTTTCCTTCTTTTTTTCAAGCATTTAAATTCATTTGAACAGAAAAACTCTAACATGTTGGCTAGGAAAAACTCATAATTTCCTAAAATCTAGTAGTATTTTGAAATTTTCTTGGGAATTCACTGTTTTTATATACACATTATCTTTCTAATTTTAACCTATTGTTGGGAAGAAAATGATTAGGTTATATTGAATTTATGTTGATTTCTATGAATTTTAGGCTAAATTTATGTTGATTTATAGTAATTCATTGAACTAATTTTCCCCAAGTTGAGGTGAGAGACCTCATCAATCAAGAATTGCATAGTTACAGAAGTGGTAGTAGGCTCTTTTCTTAGAAACTAGCTATCTGAGGAAGAACCACTCAATCACCGGGCAATAAATTTGAGTCTTTACATCACATGTATCTTAGAAGTTACAAATTTCAAATTTACAACTATTGATTATTTGATAAAACGTGGTTTCACTTTGCTTTCTAACTCTTCAATATTTTATTTTGTAGATTATTGGTGGATAGATTCGGATGCAAATACCCCAAATTTCCAAAGTTAGCCCTTTGCATTTCATGCCAACCTTGTAGTGCATCCAGCTATGAGCACAATTGGAATTTATTTGAGGACATCCACAAGAACAAGTTAGATAAAAAAATTCCTCAATGACCTTGTCTTGGTGCAATACAACCTTCAAATTATTAATGGAACTCATTGATTTGGAAGACATTGATCCTTATAACGATTGGATAGGGTGGGATGAGCAGCCCCCGATGTTTACTAAAGATGAGATTCTTGATTTTGAGAGGCAAGCATTGGAGGATGCGGTTGCAACCAGAGATATAGGATTGGATGACATTGATGAGGCTGTAATCCATAAATAATCATATTAGTTTTATTGTAATCGACAATTGGAATTTATTTGAGGCCATCCACATGAAGAACAAATTAGCTAAAAAAACACCTCAATGACCTTATCTTTGTGCAATACAACCTTTGGCTTATTAGAGGATCTCATTCAATTGGATGGCATTGATCCTTACAGCGATTGGATAGGGTGGCATGAGCAGCCCTTGTTGTTTATTAAAGATGAGATTCTTGATTTTCAGAGGCAAGCATTGGAGGATGTGGGTGTAGTAGGAGATATAGGATTGGATGACATTGATGAGGTTGTAGTCCATAAATAATCATACTAGTTTCATTGTAATCGGCAAAGTTAGTTGTCAATAGTTGACAATTGCCGCCTGTTGACAATTGCCGCCAATTGGTAGTCCTCAATAACCATCGGACATCTTATATATAATGCTAATTGTACACATGATTAGGGACCGCATGCATGAGATTCCTAGAATATTTTGTAAGAGTCTATCACTGAATATATTGAAATATCTTCATGAATTGTTGTATGTATTGATTATAGGTCTAGTATTTAATGTTTATTCTATAATGTCCAAACGAGTAGAAATAGCAGTAAACATTTGGCATTGTTGCCTATAAGAACTCTGGTTGAATACGAAGGTAGGGAAAAATGGCAATCTAAATGGGACAGCTAGTGAAAGAACCTGTAGAATCTAACGAAGAAAGAGAAGACACAATCACACAAGATCTGGTAAATTTGTAGGATATATCAGTCAAGGAGCACATTCAGAGGGAAGCCATCAAGAAACTGATCCCTCAAGACGTGATTTGGAAAAAGTTGCCAACAGTTGACAATTGCCACCCATTGGTAGTCCTCAACAACTGTCGACCATCTCATGCTTAATTATAATCCTACACATCATCGGGGACTGCATGCATGAGATTCCTAGAACATTTAGGAAGAGCCTATCAATGAATATATTGATATATCTTCATGAATTGTGGTATGTATTGGTTATAGTTCTCGTATTTAATGTTTATTCTGTAATATCCAATCAAGTAGAAATAGAAATAAACATTTGGTGTTGTTGCCTATAAAAACTTTGGTTAAATACTATTACCTGTCCAATTTTTCACTTAAAAAATTTAATTTTTCTCCCTTTAATAAACGCGTTTGATGATGCTTTATGACTTTGGTCGCGGTCCTGCCAAATTTTCTAACCAAAATGTCAAGTTTTGAAGTTTCGAAATCACCCGACTTACTCGCATCTCTCAAAGTCTAAAGCCTTATCCCCATGATGTCCCATGCAATCGGTGTGTCAAAGGTTCTTAAAACTACAAAACCTCTGACAAAAGCTTATGGATTTCTATCCCTCGACCATGAAGAGACCTCAATAGGATGCTCAATTTATAAAGTGTCGTCTCATTTAATGACCTATATGGCGCCTTAATGGGGAATATCTTTTCATACGTTTTAAACGCCAACTCCAGTTTTAAAATGTAATCTTTAAAATCCTCTAAAAGGATAGCTCTTAAATAAGGAAGGTGGTGAAACGAATTTAGTAATAGATTGGCACATTTTTCGAGACGAATAAATGGTCACTCTTCACCGTCGAATTCAAATAAACCTCCATACAAGGAAAGGTGGCAGCATTTCTGAGTTCAAAATTTTCTCAAAATTGTACTTCTTGGCGATATCAGGAATGGGAAGATGAACCTGTACCTATCGTGCAACCCAATTTGAATTGGCTTGAAGAAGAGCAGCTCGATATCATTTCGGAGCTACATTCGCTAGCATGGAAGGACAAAACCAGTTACGCCGAGTACAACAGAGTGATTTTCGTTTTAGATGAGGAAGAAGAACGCGTTGAACTTCACAATTTAGTTATGGAGATGCAGATAGAATTGTACATGTTAAAAATATTGTCATTGATGTCAAATGCCACAAATCGTGCAAATATGCCTAAACAAGATATGAAGAATGTTTACTCGCTACGAGTAGAATGACGTACAGAGTAAACGGAAATATAAAATAACATTAACATTATATAATAATCACATGGCAATCGCACAGAACATAGATATATTTCTTTATTCAGTATTCGGCAATTACATCATAACGTCTCCAGACAGAACATAGCATAGCATAGTATAACCATAATGTTTCTCGACTACATAACTCAAGTATATATAGTACGTTGGCGGTGGTTGAGGTACCAACCGTCGCGTCCCTTCCTTATAACTAATTGCTTCGTCAGGAACTTAATTCTCGAGACAACTAACCAACATGACACGTACATAAGTACATGGATTATTAATATTAACTAATGTCTTATTTACTTATGACTTACAACCGACCAAGTACACTCTTGGCCGGCTACATCGACTCACAGCCAACTACATCATCCTCCCCACAAAAGTAGTCGTCTTCCAAACGGCGAAAAACAAAGACAAGGGTACCTCTCAACCAATGTCTGCTTGAGACCACTCTCTCTAACTACTTTTGGTGTTCTTGGTGGTCCCGTCGATGGAGTTGGCAGTCAAGCCAATGGGACTAGCAGCTCTATCGATCTTGTGGACAACCCTCTAGCCATTGACACCACCCTTGGTGCGATTGATGCTAATGTTGTCACTTTGAGTGGCATAGATGGTGTTAGTATTGGCGATGCACCTGATTCTCCTAGCGGTGTGCCCGATGGTTGTCTGGACGATGTTGGCAGTGTCAACACTAGCATGTCTGGTGTGTCTTGCAATGTGGTTGGTGCTGAGGTAACTCGCAACACCAATCTTGGCGATGTATCCCCTGAAGCTGCCAAAACTGGCGATGTATCTCGTAAAATTGCCAGACCTGGCAATGTATCCCCTGAAACTACCAGAACTGGCAGCATATCCCCTGAAACTGCCGGAATTGGCGATGCATCTCTTGGTTGTGCCACTGAAACTGCCAACCCTGGCATTGCATCTCCGAAACTAAAAACAAGATTTAAGATTCAAATCAAAAATCATGAGATTCAAGCCTTGCTATAGTTGAGATCCAGATCAAAGATCATGAGATTCAAAGCCTTGATATTGTTGATATATTGATCGATGAAATCTGGAAGAAACAAGTTCGATGATCAATAAAAGCAAAATTTTACTTGAAGAAGATCCTTAAGAGCACTTATGGCAGATCACAACAACACAATCAAAGCACCCATCTTTCATGGGACTAATTATGCATTTTGGAGTATCAAGATGGAAGCTTATTTGAATGCCCTTGGGTTTGATGTGTGGTAGTCTGTTGTTGATGGATATACACCTCCAACAACCCCTCCAACGAATCAAGCCGGGAAAAAAGAGAAGTGAAAACAATGCCAAAGGTAAGCATGCCCTTCTTTGTAGCCTAACAGATTATGAATTCACAAAGGTCATGTGTTGCAAATCAGCAAAAGAAATATGGGTAAAACTACAAAACATTTATGAAGGAGATGCCAAAGTAAATAAGGCAAAGCTACAAACCCATCGAAGGAAGATAGAGACTCTCAAGATGAATGAAGATAAAGACATAGCATCATACTTTCTTTGTGTTGATGAAACAGTGAACATTATGAGAGGACTTGGTGAAAATATTGCTGATGATTTTATTGTTGATAAAATACTAAGATCTCTATCCACAAAATTTGAGGCCAAGGTAGCAGCATTGGAAGAATTGACAAACCTAGACCAGCTAACAAAAGATGAAGTACATGGGATTCTTGCTGCCTATGAAATGAGGATTGATAAGAGAGCACCACAAAAGGAAGTTTCATTCAAAGCATCCAAAAAGGGCAAAACCAAACATGAAGAACCTAGTGACAAATCAAATGATGAAGCAAAAGCTTTCTTCATAGGAAAGCTCAAGAAAGGAAAAGGAAAATTCCCCTTTAAATGCTTCAATTGTGGGAAGATTGGACATTACGCCTCAAAATGTCCTCAAAATGATAGTGACTCTAGTGAAGATGAAAAAGAAGTCTACACCAAGAAAAAGGGAAAGAAGAATACCAAATATACCTCAAAGAAAAAATATCGAAAACACAAAAAGAACTTTTACTCAAAGAAAGATAGCAGCAATTCTGAAAGTCATGATTGCCCAAGCAATGATAGGGAAGAAATTCTATTCATGGCAGAAGTAGTCACAAACAGCAAGCATGAAGAAGAAGAAAATGAACAAGAGGAAACAGATCTTGAGGAAGAACTTCATTATGCATACAAGAAGAATGAAACATTAAAAAGGAAACTTACCAAGCAGCACCAAAAGAAACGCATGTTCATGCAGTGAAATGAATATTCAAGTATTCCTCCTCCAGCAAGTCCAAATGTGGAGAGGTAGAAACTTCCGAAGTTCATAAGAAATGGAAAACATGCAAAAAAAATTGGGTAGCCAAAGGCCAAAATGACGTAGCCTATTGGTTAAGGGCATTTCCAGCAACTCTGAGAGGCATGGCTATAGATTGGTGCACAAAGTTAGACACAGCCCATAAAGCTACATGGCATACATTGAAAAGAGCATTCTAAGAAGAATTCAAACTTCTAAGAGATGATAACAAAATTCTGTCAGAGATCTATAATACTAAACAAGGAAAGCATGAAAACACAAGAGCTACAATTGTAGGCTCAAAGAACTTATGGTAAAGCTAGAGAACCAGCCTATTGATGGACTAAAGAAGAGGTGATTTATCGAAGGGTTAATTCCTTCATTAAGAAAAAAAAAAAGTTGTACCCACCTCCTATGCTAATGCTTATAATCGAGCAATGGACATAGAGAGTGAGGACAAAACATCCTCTTGAGGGAAGAGAAAAACTGATGAAGATGATTGTTCAAAGAAAAGTAGTGACAATGAATCTAAAACAATCCAAGCCCTAAGGAGGGACATGATGTGAATGATGAAGCAGTTGAAGCAGAGAAGGAAGCAACCAAGGAAAGCAAAGAGTTTTGTACCGAATGCAAAAATGAGGGCCACAGTAAAACAAATTGCCCCAAGAAATTCTTTTGCATTTGCCAAATGCCCTTATAACCTAAAAACAAGCACACAAGTGCTCTTTACACAAGGTGAACAGTCCAAACCATCAAGTACATCGCCAAAAACAGTAGAACAACAATTAGAATGCCTCACCGAGCGGATATTGGAATCGGAGAGGAAACAATAACAGAAGGACAAAAAACGAAGTTCAATATGATGCTAAAGTCAGACTTATGACACAATGTCAAAACTGCAACAAGTTGGGACATTTTGCTAGAGATTGTTAGAGCGACCAAAACAATGCTGAAATGTTATGCAAATGGTGTTGGCCAGGTGACCATGAGGATGCAAATTGCCCCAAAAAAAAGGAAGGATCAATATGTTGGAGGTGGAAGAACAAGACAAAGAAGTCTTGGTCATTACCCGAGCACAAGCTTAGAAGGCGATACACCCAGACCCTCGCACGGAGAAATCCTCCAAGAGGTGAAGGCATAATTAGAGCAAACCATGGTGTAAGAACCCTTACTAGTTCTGCTCCGAACACTCAGTTTTTCCCACTTGACAATTTGTCAAACAGTTGGTATGCAATATCTGAGTTCTGATTTTATGAGCATTTCTGTGTTTTTTACAACATTTGATTCTTTTGTATTCCTTTGGGGTTTTGAGTTTGAGATATAAGCCAGAAGATATTAAAGGAAAACTCATACAAGACAAGCAAGTTAAACAATAAGGCAACTGCAATAAGAATCTCAGACCAGATTTATTGTCTCATTGCAAATACAATGTATTCATATCAAATTTACATATGATGCTAAAAGATCAATATTTTCATACCCGAAAGCCATAGCTATAATCTGCAGGTCTGTAACAGTCATATCAGCAAGCTGATTTACCAAGTGAATGGACACCCAGCACAAATATCTATATTTCTCCACCCAGAGATGAATGCAGATGGAGACCACCAACCTAGCCGCCCTCTGCAAAGTTGGATTAAAGCCAATACTCAAGGCGTTTCAGCCTTGGAGTTCATATGCCAGTCTTGGATAGCTGTACAGCCTAGCACTGGGAACAATGTATGGCCTGGTACATTAATGGTACGGCCCCAGCATAGATGAAATAGTAGAAATATGTTCAGCAGCTCAGATACCTCTGTATTTAAGCAATACTCTCTTCAAACACCTTCAAATTTTTGATGATAGACTTCTTTAGAATGCTCAATATGAACCCCACATGCTAGAGAAGAAAAGGCACAACCACTAATTAAATGTTTTTTAATAATAATCTTCAAAAACTATAAACCCTTGTCTAAACTTCTTAATCTTTCACCATTGAAGCTCAATGTTGACTCCTGGATGAAGCCAATCTCACAAGCAATCCTTCGGAAGATCTTTCACAACCTCAGGTATGAGAATCAATGAGAGATTTTGTTCACAATGATCAGGAATTGTAGAAATTGCAGAAACCCTAGGTTTCTTCTTCTCCACAACGAAACACTTTAAAAGCCAAATATCAAAATCATGGATGATTTCTTTTGTGCTATTGATAAGCCATTATATACTTTTCCCAAGTAGGTTGATCCCCTCTAGAAGATTATTTTAAATCATTTAAATGATATTTAATATATATCATGTGCACTTTATAACTTAATAATAATTCCTCATAAGTGGCGCCCAAATCAAAATAACACTTAATGTACTTTAAGTCATTAAATGGCCCCCTTTAGACTAAAGTTATAATACAACTTTGTAATATGCTTTTAATGATTAATTATTATTAAAGTCACCTTTAATAATAATTAAGTGATATAACTTGCACATTAATCTTTATTTCGCCGGGCCAACTGAAAAATGGGATCAACACTGAAATCCCCAAATGTCTGGGTGCTTTACTATATATAGAAACACTAGACTCCCATGACCAGATGACTTACTATAAATAGTGTGTAAAACTGAGCCCTGAATCACCAAACGAAGGCCAATCCTGAACCAAACTGAGCTTCAAAGAAGAAAACACACAAATAACTGCTTAACAAGACCTTCTAGCCATCTGCATTAGCCTACGAGGATCAGAGAATAGGCTAAACCATCAAGGAACTTGAATGAGCTAAAAAGGGGTTATTACACATGGCGAAGGAACAAAGGATTTCCAATGAAACAAGTACCTCTAAATGGTTTGAATAAAAGAAAAATATTGTAAAGCTAATAATTAATTAATCTAAATGAATTATTAGTCTAATTTATTCTAATGTACTTAAGCTAAACTTAGGAGTGGTTTACTATGTTAACTAAGGAGATATTATTAGATCATTCTATCTCATTGCATGAGATGTTGACAATTGTCATGATCTAATCCCTTTACCATTTAGGGTTGCTCCTATATAGAACTCAACCCTCATTGTATTATCTCTCGAACTCTCAACCTTTGAGGACTTTTGTTTTCCTTGAAGATTTTTGAGGTTCATTTTGTAGCTTTTTCTTCTTGAAGAATATAGCAATTCTTTGTTTGCAGATCTCTTGCGTGGAAGGTGTCTTTGTTCATTGTTTGATCCTGTGACTCGTGGTTTTTCACAATTCTAACAGTATCGTATGCACGTCAGATAGCATAATGTTATTTTAACTTGTCTATTATCTTTTCTATCTATCTATTTCGTTGTTCATGGAGGTGGGAACACCTACACAGGGGGTTAACTAAGGCAAGCCCCTAAAATAATCACAACATTTTCCTCGTTTTCATGTGTATAGGTTGTTGAGTTGGAACATTGTGCAAGGCTTCATTGCGTGGACCTCTTATGAGTTCTCTTCCTTTCATCTCATCATTTCATTCAATCTACGCTTGTTGTCTTCATTTATGTTATTTCCATTATCATGTTAATATAGCATGTCTATAAGATTTCAGTTGTTGAATAGCTAGCTGGTTGTTTGTTGTCTCTATCAGTAAACTCCATTTTCAATTTATACGAGAGTACAACACACCGCGGGGAATTTGTGTGCCACATTGTCATCCTTGGTCGAGCGCCTGTCAATTTGCTCATGAGACCTCTGAAGCCTACTCTTTGGGTCCATAAAACTCTTATCCCTTAATTCATCATAAAACCCAAAATATAACCAAAACTCCTTTGCCCTTCCATCCTTGTCACCTGAGCTTTTGTCCTTGAGGTAGTTGAGGAACACTCACCCTTAGAGGAGGGAGGTGTCATTTTTCCTCTACATTTTGGTGAACCTGACGTGAATTGTCCTAACCTTAATCTTTTGCTGAAAATTTTCTTATCTCTTGTTTGGACGTTTGTTGGACCAAGAGTTGTGACACTTTTATGAGTTTCACAACCCAATCCACTACTTTCGGGCACGTAGTTTGAAGAAGTTATCAACACTTAGATATGGGTTCTAGAAGATAGTTTAGTACTCCTCGCCAGGATCTTGATTTTGAGTAGTTCGCTAGAGGACTATCACCTGGTTATGAGCCTCCTTTTGATTTTGTTCATCCATCAACAAAAATCCAAGCAAATCCTCAACCAAATCTCTCCTATGTCATCTTCTCTCATAAATCATGAGTCTGCTCTCAAGGTTCCCTTTGAGCAAGACCAATCTTTGGATGAGAAGCTTAAAGATTTTGAAGATTTTCTAAGCAAAGATGATACATACACTCAAGTTGCTCTTGTTTGTGGTGCTTATCTTAGACCACAAAGGTTGTGGTTGCTTAGAGGGATAGCTAGCTTGGTTGAGGCCAATGTCCCCTCATACACTTCCATCTTGGGCAATCCTCAAGATGTCCAATCGGAGATCATTGGTAAGCAGTTGTATCTCCCAAAACTGGGTGTCCGTGCACATGGTAGACACTGGTCCTTTTGTGCCCTCTTTCACCACTACCAATAATACAAACACTATGCCTCAAGATGGTCCGGGAGTAAAAGTGAATCACATCCCTTTGGGATACGAAGTCCCTGTATCTAAAACTCGAACCTCCAGCACCTCAACCAGTCAAACCTTACCATCTAATCCTATCCTAAATGCTTTGTTACAAAACATGGGATGAGTGCAATCCTAGTTGGCTATTTTGACCAACTCCGTCTCACAATCCACATTACAACCGTACTATCGCTGCAGTCCTCTAGCCCTCGCTATTCTAAATGTTCCTATACCCCAAGGCGCAAAAATTCCTAAGTTTGATAAGTACAGTGGCAAGGGTGACCCACAAACACATGTCTCGCCCTTCACTGCCATGTGTACCAATTTCTTTTATCATGATGATTTGTTAGCAAAGCTATTTCAGCGATCCCTCAAGGATGTTCTGTTGGAATGGTTCTACTCGCTTCCTGATAACTCTATCTTTTCTTTCAATCAATTGGTTAATCAGTTCTTGCAACAGTTTCACGCAAACATCGGGCCAAAGATCACTTTCACTGATCTCGTCTGTTGTAAGTAGGGAACTCATGAAAAAGTAACTAATTCCATTGCTTGGTACCGCTCATTCTTCCAAATCTCCTACGCCATATCAGATTTTGATGTACATGTGTTCGTCAGAAATCTGTTGTCGGCATTGAGAGAGAAAGTCTTCTTGATTAAATACCCTTCCTTCACCCATCTTTGTGCTACATTAAGAGAATACCAATAGACGATGACGCAGTACGAGGGTCCCTTGTCCTCTCGTCTTGATAATCGGTTAGTCGTGTCTATCCATGGAGAGTCGAAAAAGAATAAAGCAATGCAAGCATAGTTTCTGTTCCTGCTAAGAAAAACACCGTAGGATGCAACAGAATGTTTACAAAACTTTCTAAATCCGGTGCTAATGTTCTTTAAAAGTTGCTTAAAGATGGATTAATTACTGTCCCAAAGATCAGACCAT
Organism: Sequoiadendron giganteum; assembly: GCA_007115665.2. Lineage (NCBI taxonomy): Eukaryota > Viridiplantae > Streptophyta > Pinopsida > Cupressales > Cupressaceae > Sequoiadendron > Sequoiadendron giganteum. Next base: position 862,118,871 of record CM021101.1, read on the forward strand.
TGCCCGACAATAAGCCTTATCCTAGTTGGTATGATCCACAAAAGTTGTTAATACCATTGGGTCTCTAGTCATGATATCGAACGTTGTGTGCATCTTAGACACATAGTCCACGACCACATAAATAGTGCTGCCATTCGGCTCGATGCTAACAAATAAAACTCATCTCTGGCCAAGCCTAACAACCAGCTGCAAATATACACAAAGCCATTTCCTTCCCACTCTGCCAATTAATAACATTTGCTTCTTCATCTTCTAATCCTAGCCCTTACAAGTAAGACACCCAACATATGGATAAGACACCCAACATAACATTCAAACCACATGACTTTCCTTTTAACAGGGAACCTTCTCTACTATACATTCTGGCTCAAGTCAACAGTAACATCGTGACCTATGTTATGGTTGACCCTACTAGTTGGGTCCATGTCATTACAGAGGAGACCCTCTTTATAAACAATTTACATAACTATGAGGACTCAAAGACCACACTCCATACCCGTGATAGTCTCTCTATCCCACCTATTGGTTCCAAACCCATTTCTTTGTCGAACCTTGTTGGGCCTAAATCTCTTAATGTTCCATTTGTTTAGATTCCTAAATCCAACCTATTTAGGGTTAGACTAGGCATTACATTGCTAGTCTCCATGAAAGTGGTCGCTTTACTTGTCCACAAATGTTTAAAATTTTCCCAAGACATAACTATGTATCCTATTCGGGATACTGGATATAAACCACTCGTGTCGCATGGGAGCTTCTCCTTGAATCATTTTTTACCTTCTCTAGTTGGACCCTTACCACCTTGAGGGGACTTGTTCTACAAGGCCTACTTCAAGTACAAGACCGGAAGTTCAGCCCCTAATGTTGTTTTTTCGCCTTCTTCCCATGCTATTTTCATCAAGGCTTCCATGCATGTGCAACAACATGCTTTGTCTTATGTGCCTTCTTCTTCGAAGGTTGCAAACAAGCATGCTCTCGCACAGGGAACTTCTTCTTCTTCTTCTAGGATTTCACAACCTTCGACGATGTCCTTTGTTCCTCCTATTGTGCATAGCACAAAAAAGGGAAAGGCACCCTTGTTGACGAAATCTAAACCACAACCCTTCCAACTCCCTGTCTTGTCCATAATTCCCTAACCTACCATGTACGGTAAGGGGAAGCATACACGTGGAGTTGTTCCTACATCCCGATCTTCAAGGCCTCCTCCCATTCCTCCACCTATTTCTTAAACAAAGGAACGGGGGCCATGACAAAGATCCCCTTTGATGAGCACACAATTATACTAAAAAGGGGGGAGGAGGGGGGGGTGCGCGTTGAATCAATATAACGCAACTTTTACTAATTTAAAACTTTATCAATCACAATAACAACTATGCAAGAATATAACAAAAGGAACAAGTTGACACCAAGATTTTATGTGAAAACCCTTGGGAGAAAACCATGGTACAAATAATGTTTTTTATATTTATATAAGTTTACAATGATTGTAGGCACCAACCTCTTCATCTGTTTTCTAGGCACCAACCTACAAGGAGCACCACCTCCCTCTTCCAAGGCACCAACCTTGGCTAACAATAGGCACCAACCTCTTATGATAAACTGAAAATCTGAATTCTGCTTTTTACTTCACTCCAATCCTTTCTTTGTGATGCATGTTGTCACTTTAATGCCCACACAAGAAATATAATCTTCTGTTCTGATTTCACATCACGATTCTCTCATTCACCCTTGCAAATCTGATTTTGAATTCATATATGTATATCATTTAAACATTGCAACGCTTTATTTGAGCAATATGTCTTTTTGAAATCTGTCTTTTGCTAACAGCATGCCTCTTCATTTAATTACCAAATCGCACCTCTTGAATATTTAAACATTATTAAGTTTCTTCTTTTAAATAGATAATCACCCCTTCAGCATTTAATAAATTTGCACTGATAAGTTTGAAGTTGTTTTAGGACAAATCACACCTCTTCATTCTTGATTAGTTTTGCATTTGAAGTTGTAATAAATTGTATCTTTTTAAGGAGTGCGTCACTTCAGAAATAAAATGTTTCTCTTTCTAGAATGATCGCATCTCTTCACTTATGCATTAGTTATTACTTTTTAAAGGAATCACACTTTTTTAATTTGTCTTATTAGTTTTTTTGTCCTTTCTTATTTTGTTTCTTTTTTACTTGTGTTTTTTAATCTTATTTGCTAGCATTTCTTTTATAGTCAACAGCGATTATTCTTTTTGATAAGATTTGTTTGCTTTAATTTATTCTTCAGCAATTATATCTGATCGCATATCTCTTTCTTATCTTATCTCATATCTTCCTTATCGCATATCTGATTGCTTTCATATTCAGGTTTCTGAGTCGATCCTTTCTTCTTTTATTCTAAATCTGTTTATTTCTGAAACTGCAGATTAGCAATATTTGTTAACATTTCTTAATAAAATCACTTTATATTTTCCAGCGATTGTGTTTAATATTGTCATCAATCTGATATGATCGATTCTTTAAGATACCGATGCTTGCATATCTGTTTATGCTCTTCAAAGAATTGCACATGAATTCTTCATAAGGCTGTTCTCAAATAACATTGATCTGATTTCTTTTTCTTTTTCAATCTGCATACTTATACTGTTCATACTCTCTTTTATATCTGTTTGTAAAAGCCTATTAATATTTTCTTTATTTTCATTCTTGACTTGACATTAATGACAATATTTCCAACACCCTTATCTATATTTGTGCCTCCTCCTATTCCTCCACTTGCTCCAAAAGCAGCAAAAGGAAAGGAGCCCATAGCCAAGACCCTTGTCTTTGTTCCTGTAGCTCCCCTGTTCCTCCTCAGGAGCCTTCTCTTCCACCGGCAGCAACTGAAATGACTACTCCCTCGATGGAACAAGATCCCCCGGAGTCTTCTCAGCCCACTATTTCTGGTGCCCATAGTCGTCACAACCGACTTGCGCACGAGCGTAAACGTCACCAATGAGCATTGGCTCAAGAACGTGAGGCCTTGCAGAAGACTAGGGATGAACCTCTTGTCCCTATCTTCTTCAATCTCTACTCCTATTTATATTTATGTTTTCGTTCCTGCTTCCATTCCCATCATCTCAACCTTGCTTCTGACTTTTCAGACGGATCTCGATGAACCTCACCCTAAGCAGGTGCAAGTGTTCATCGCTCCTTCGAAGCCTCCCTTGATCACCTCTTTACCAGATCTTCCTCCTTTCCTTGAGCCCATAGACATGCCTTATACAAAGGTTGGGTCTATTGTGGCTCCTTCCAATTTTGACATGAGGACCCCACATCCTCTGCTTAAGCACAAGTTAGAGCACGACCTCGTTCCAAACTGTGGTCACAAAAAGTCTTCTTTGTCTTCTTCATCTTGTTCTACTTTGGTTTGTACCATTCTCGTAACCTTAGTCGATTGAGCCATAGATTCAAACCCACCAGTAGTAAGTATATCTAGCACCACTGGCAACAGACTAAGTAGTGAAAGCTTTTGTATATCCGCCAGACATAGTTCATGTTACTCATATGAACAAACTGAGGATGAGGGATAACGTAGAAGGGTCATCGAGATAGAGATAGAGATCTATATCCAGCAGAAGCGGAGCAAGCGGCACAATGCAGAGGAATGGATTGAGTTGATCCATTAGTACAGGAAGTTCCAGGTCGATAGCCGGCTGTATATCCTCCAGATACGGATTCAATTCCATTCGCATTTGATCTAGAACCAGCTAACTTGAAATAATGGCTTGCTTGCCCTACTATTTATATAAGGAACCAACAATCAAAGATTCTCGATCATCCTTGCCAGCAGCTTGCCCAACATCCCTTCCATTTATAGAGCCCCCCCGTAGTGGAGATAGGGGCAGACACAGGTGACTGAGCTAGGAGATAATAGCAGATGAATATACAAATCCATTGCTGACGAGGCCGATGAACCCTGACCTACGTTTGGGCTTATGGTGCCATGAGACCTCTCAAGTTTAGTTAGGGGACTGGGAAACGAGCTCTATCTAGATGTCACTGCCCCTCTTCCGAAGGCCGCAATGACACTCTAGTTTCTCATCCTCCTCTCGTTCAGTCACAACACTTCATCCCAGAGAAGTGTATGTTTGACTAGTAGGAGGATATCCCGAGTGTCATCTATCTTTGCTAGATTGATGATGTTGACCTCACAAGAGCTAGTCAATGGAGACATCGAGGGGGCTTCCTCCTGAGCCCTTGTTGCATGCGAGTTGGCTAGTCCTCCTTCCTCCTATGATGATCTAGATTGGGAGAAGGACAACTTATTGGAGGTTTCTGACTAGAGCGATATCTCTTCTTATCTTTAGATTAGATTTGTGTGCTAGTTTGTGTTACCTCGTGCTTGTTTGTTAAGGTTTGTCCTCTCGCCTGTAGGACCCTTGATACCCTTGTAGGTACTTGGATACAAGAGAGAAAATCTATCATAAAACTTCTTCGATTTGTCTCATCATTCTTCTATTTGTCGTAAATTTTGATTCACATCAGGAACGATGCAAAGCATCAAGGCATTTAGGCCTCTTCCATGTTGACCCGACTTTTAATTGTCTTCATGTGCTTTTCTTCTCGTTCAACTCTATTTGGGGGGTGATGAAAGTTCATATTATTTATATTATTTATCCTATCTATATATATGCATACATTTATATCAGTTCTGACCCTGAATAATTGGATCCCCCTATGCTCTTAATTTCTTCGTCTTTGCTTTTTCTTGATGTTGTTGATTCTATGTGTTATCCCTCGCGTGATAACATTCCATGTATACATCTAGCTATGTATGCCATGCCACAACATCTCTTTCTCTTCCTTCTCCTTAAAATGACTTGTTCTCCTTTGCGTAGCACACATCATTCTAAGGGGAGGCTATCATATCTACTCATTCTTGCTTCTCAAAACTTTATCTTAAAAATAAATTTGGATGTCTTATGATCTCGTCATCTAGCTTGGGGGCAACCTAACTAGACTTGTCTTATGATCTCATCTTTTTGTGATAGGGGTTCTCCTCCTTGCAAGGTTTGTTTCTATCATGCGTCTTTATATCTACTTTTTGTATGGTCTCTAGCTTGCTAGCCATACCTATCAGCGTTGTTCAATGCTATCTTTTATCTAATCAGATTTTATCATGTCTATTTTTCGCTTTTTCGACTAACGTGTTTGTTTGCAACTATCATGTTTGTTGTGAGATTGTAGTCAACTTTTCAAGATAGAAGACCTGTGTCCTCTTTGTGTCCTGCATCAGCCTTTCACTCGCATATATTGGATCGAAGACCTATTCCTCTTCATCCTAGGTATATTCTCTTCAACCTCTTTCTCTACTTTAGCTCACATGTTAGAATGTATTGTCCCCTTTTCCACGAGCATCAAAGTTGGATGATTAGCCTATTTTCCTATTTTCCTGACCCTCGTAGGCTAATAGTTCTGAATATAGGGTTTCTCAGTCGGGCACGTGGTCGTCAATTTGCAGTGTGGAATCTCCGAAGTATGCTGACAGGGTGAATTGTTGTGTTTGGCGTGATACTTGTTCTTAAATTTATGATACTCACCTTTTATTTCACCATCCTTGGCCTAGAGATCATGTGTCTTCAAAATAAAGGGGTCACTTTATATTTTTCAGTTACTATTCATTCATAAAGTGAAAAAAGAAATAACTTAAGTGAATAGTGCTCACTTTAATGAATAGTGATTTCAATGTAAAATTATAAATATCAAGAGAGAAAATTTGACCCTCTTCATGAATGAATGATTTTGGCTTGATGAAACTTGGAGTGTTGCTTTGGAGGAAGAAGGAGGCTAGGGTTTCCTGATTTCTTGCAGCGGGTGAGCCTGGTGGGGCTTTGTTCTTCGTTCTTGAGCTGCTTGAGGGTGTGAAACACCACCTTAAAGTTGCCGGTCAGTTTTTGATGGCTTCTTTTGGAGACACAAGTTGTTGTTTGCAGATTTTTCGAGCATTTTCTGAGAGGGCTTTGGCAGCCATTGTCTCTATTGATGTTCATATAGGAGCTATTCGCTTTTGAGAAGTTTTTGGAGCTATTTTGGAAAGCTACAGCCAGCCACACTTTAATGAGGGTTTGTATCAGCCAAAGAAAAAAAAATGCCACTTTTTAGTGGCTACTATCTTTCCTAAAGGGGGCACCCTTATCCTAGAAGTCATCCAATGCTGGTTTTTGGTGGGAGTTCATTATTTGAGAGTTGTGTGCACTTCTTTGGGGGCGGGTACTGTAGCAATTCACTATTCACAATGCTTGTATGGCTGTAAGTAAAAATTATGGCATAACATGTATCTTTTAAAATCTGATGTAAGCCAAATATTTTATGTGATCTATTATGCAATGAAGAAAGCATCTTTGGCTCTTAAATTGAGTAATTACTTGAGTTATTTTCAGTAGATTAGTTTATTAGAAGTTTTTCATTGTATGCATATGCTTCGTGGTACCATTTTAACATTATTGGCAAACAAACTCAAAGACAAGAAGAAAGAAATTAAACTGAAACAAAATCAGACCTACAAACTCAGTGAAAACGAATCAGCAGAGTGGTGGAACACTACATAGAATACATATGCTCACTAAAGTGGAGCAAAATTTAATGCCGAAAATTGCACCCTGTGTAATTTGGCATTCCATAACCTTCCCTTTAGATTAATTAAAGTCGATAATGCAATTCCCTTTTTTTCCTAGCCTTAATTTCATCCCTAACCCCTTCATTTTTTATTGTTTAAATGAACTTTTGTTATGACTGTTAGCGCGACACACAAACGTCTGCGCACCACGCAAACGTCCCAAGAAGATTCCTGACTACATAGCCATTGGGATGTTACACTTCCCACCTGTCCACGAAGTGTAACACCTTTGTGGCCTGCAGACACACCGAAAATGTCTATTTGCATGCCTCTTCTCCATTCTATTCACTCTATCACTCAATCTATCCATTCTATTCAATCGTTCATTCACCCTAGCTCATTCTTTCACTCTCTTCATTTCTCATTCTCTCAATCTATCAAGCTTTCTTGCTATCTTTCTCTCTACAACAACACTTTGGTTCTCGCGGCACGTCTTAGGTGTGGCATTGCTCTTCCTTTTGACATCATCGTCTTGTTAAAGGGAGGGTAACTACATTCTTTTCTATATTGCATTATCATATGCACGTCGGATAGCATATTGTTATTTTAACTTGTCTATTATTTATATCTTGTCTATCTATTTTCTTGTCTATTATCTTTTATATCTATCTATCTGATTGTCCGTGGAGGTGGGAACACCTATAAGAGGGTTTGATTGAGGCAAGCCCCTAAAACAGCCCACAAGCATTTTCCCTATTTCCGTGTGTGCAAGTTGTCAAATTGGAACATTGCACGAAGCTTCATTATGCGGACCTCTTATCAGTTCTTCTCTTCCTTTTCATCTCATCATTTTATCTTTATTTTTATTATTTCCATTATTATGTTAATTTAGCACGTCTATAAGATTTTAGCTATCGAATAGCTAGTTGGCTCTTTGTTGTCTCTGTCAATAAACTTTGTTTTCAATCCGTACGGGACTACAATGCACTGCGCGGTCGTCCTTGACCGAGAGCTTGTTAGTTTGCTCACGAGACCTCTAAAGCCTACTCTTTCGGTCCCTAAAACTCTTCTCCCTTAATTCATCATAAAAAACAAAATATAAGTGAAACTCCTTTGCCCTTCCATCCTTGTCACCTAAGCTTTTGTCCTTGACGTACTTGAGAAACACTCGCCCTTAGAGGAGGGGGGTGTCATTTTTCCTCCTTTACAAGAAGGTAATGGTTGTAACCAATGTTACAAGACTCGGACTCGCCTAGGACCCGGCAAGCCAATTTTTGACTCAGACTCGGAGCCTAGACTCGGAGCAAACTCGGCAAAGACTCGGCAAATAGAAAAACACAAGAAATTCGGAGATTTTTAAGGATTTAAAACTTGTTTCATGCACCCTTTAATAAATAAACCTTAAAGACACAATAACATCATCAAATAGAAATTACTATGATCCCATACACAAACATACATCGATCACATAAGTATAAACGCAAGTTTTAGCTGAAGGAAATAACACATTCAGATATATAAATATTGTCAAATGTATACAAAACTCATGGAATATGAAATCCATGGCATCAAAACAAATATCAAAAATAAAAATATAAGTCTATGGCTCAGAAGAGCTTGGATTACTCATCCCAACATCACGACAAGTCATGCGCTAGTGTCTAAGATAGGTTCTAGATGATGATGTAGCCATGATATTTGCTTGTATCTCAATGATTGGTATGTATATTCAAGTGAGGAATTTATTATTAAAATTTTATTGTAGCCTTCAAGAATGCATGTTTTGTTGTCTAATGTACGAAACAAGATAATCCTTGATTATGGCTTTGACTTGAAATATGCAAAGATTTGCAACAAGGGATATGTATTTGTAGGTTTTATGATCATGATTCATCATTGGCCTATAACATGCTTAGACCTATAGTTTGATGAGAGTTTGGGGGAAACACCCCAACGGGTTCAAGGGGCAGCGCCCCTTGCGGGGGTTTGGGGGCAGCGCCCCTTGCGGGGGTCTAGGGGCAGCGCCCCGAGCGAGGTTAAGAGACAACACCCCTTGCGGGGGTCTGGGGGCAATGCCCCCAATGGGATCAAGGGGCAACGCCCCTTCCAGGGGTTTGGGGGCAACGCCCCCAACGGGGTCGGGGGGCAGCACCCCTCGCATTTAAAAAAACCTTCATGGCACACACCATTTAATTAAAAAAATTGTAAATGAAAGATTGCAATTTTTTTTTAAAAATTAATTAAAACGCTCGAGTATGAGGCACGCGACTTGGCGAGTCTGCCGAGACTACCAAGTCCGGCGAGTCTGCCGAGATTGTCGAGTCCGGCGAGTCTCGACGAGTACTCGAAAACCAAGTCTTTGGGACTCGTTTAGGGTCACCCGCCTCGGGACTTGCAAGTACTCGCCGAGTTTGGGCGAGTCTTGTAACACTAGATGTAACCCATCAATTTTTGTTAAACTTTGTGGTCATTCCCTTGGAGAAAAAAGCATAGAATGCACTACTATGGTGAGGATGGCTGATAGCAGCCAAGGCAAATCACAATTGGAAACATAACACTTTGTCAATAGAAAATAAGGCTAGAAACTATGTTATCAACTTGAAGAACCAAGCAATGAGTGAGGAGGTTGCCTCCAATTCAAAGTTGGAGGGAGGAGAAACATAGACAAGAGAACAAGGGTGCATGGACCCAATTGACGAAGGTATACTAGACCTCCAACGCTGCTCTAAAGATGAAACTGATTCTTTATGTGGACTTTTTCACTGGCAATTAGAAGACTATGAAGTATGAACTATTCCAACAAGACTACAACATGATACAAATCGAAGAGATAGAAGAAGATCAAGCAACGACAAGCCACAAGTTCCCTTTGGAGAGTACAAGGAGGGAGTTACTAAGTTGAATGATACACTAGCCCATAACATTGAATGGGATAAGATGATGAAGTGCAAAGAACCAAAGACAAACAAATTAAATCTAGGAAATAAAGATGACCATCAAGTGATTATGGTGAGAGACGACAAGAACCCAATACTCAAAGTAACGGCATTCAATTTTTTTATGTATTATAAAGATGCCTTCACCTAGACGTACAAAGGTCAGAAGGGAGTACCACCAAAGTTGTGCATACACAAACTACCTCTAATAACAAGAACACAACCAATATGAAAAATGACCATATAGAATAAACAAAAATACTATGACGCAAGTGCCAGAAGAAATAGAGAAGATGTTTGAGGCAATGAATGAATGAAAGATTTTAATGACATCCACAAGACTAAACAATCTATGGGACCGAGACAAACAACTTAATTTGTCTTCAAGCTCTTTTCCAAGTTGGACCTCCTACTATTGATTTTGACTAGAAGGTTGGTCGTCTGATTGATCTTATACTCCTCAAATAACTGCTACATATTGTCCACCCCCAAACTATTTGTGTAGTGATTGCGTATATCTTCATAAGTTGTGCCTTCAATGACGAAGTGCCATTCCGTCTCCACCGCCCCCTTATTACAAAATATGCACGGTCTTTCTTCCCAGGTCTCTTTAGATATCTTCCACCTACCAGTCTCGCATCTAAGATGGTGCGATCCCGTCCTCAATTACGCAACTAAAAACCTTGCTTTCCCTTTAATAGCTGCACCTAAATAGGTTTTTTCACCATGATCCTTTGTTGGGTTAAACTCTTTGATATAGTATTTTTTTTTCGTCCAATCTGATTTGACCACATGGCAGTCCTAAATTTTTCCCTCACATAGTTTTTTATTTCACTATTGGTGCAAGGACATTCATGTAGTTTGATGTCCCACTTGTTCAACCACTTGTTATTCTGCTTCATCCAATTTTTCTTTCTCCAATCTAGCGTCTCCTCCATAACCGTTTTGGGCCATCGGTGATTATCCATGTTTTCGACCTTCTTTAGATAACATATCCACCGGGTTATTGTTGATGCTTCCAAAAGAAAAGCCTCTACTTCAGCTAAAAAAATCTCATATGGGATTGTGGCTTTAACTTTGAGATTGCTTATTATTAGGTGTTTCTGGATTCTTTCTATTTGTCTCTAACTGCACTTTGACGTATTGCTTCCCCACACTTCACACCCATAAAGTACAACTGATGTGACAAGTAAACCAAAGAGGGTTTTTTTGGTTTTCCAATCCCAAAATTCATCTTTTCTACATCTATTTTGAAGCAAGTAAGAGGCTTTCCAACCTCCCTATATCCTTTTCGTTCTGCAAATTTCCCAACTGAGCTTATTGTGAAAATCAATCCCAAGATATTTGTATTATTTCACTATATCAAGCAGGTTGCCTTCCAAAAGAAAGGTATGTTGTTTATCTTTTCTATTCAAAGAGAAAATCATGATTTTGGTCTTGGAGGTGTTCACTTGCATCCCAACTTCCTGACAAAAGTGTTCTAGAGCTTTCAAATGTTCTCTTAACCCATGAGTTGTTTTTGAGATTAAAATAAGATCGTCAGCATAAAGAAGTAATTTCACTACGTACTCAGCCAACTGAATACCATCCCCACCTTCCTGTGCTTAACCAAGCTTCCAACTTATCAATGTATAGCCCAAAAAGCATGGGAGATAAAGGGCAGCCCTGTTTTACCCAATATCGCTGCCAAAACATTCTGACATACCATCACTTGTTCTGATTTTAGCACTAACCTTCTCATATAACCTGTGAACCGTTGCTCTATACACATTTGGAATGCCTAGTTCTTCCATCCTATTCCATAGTTTGTTCCTAGGCACCGTGTCGAAAGCTTTTTTAAAGTCAACAAAGCAGCAAAAAACTTCCTCGCCCTGAGTATCCCAAATTTTCTCAATCAAGTGTCTAAGGGTGATGCAGTGATCAATGGTAGAGTGCCTGGACCTAAAGCCTGCCTGCCCCTTTGCCCTTTTGCCCTCATTTTTTGCCCAATTGCTGATCCTACGCTCAATCATGCTCCCAAAGAGTTTTCCAAAGATAGGATTGACCATAATTGTGTGGTAGTTAGATGGGTTATTGATATCACCACTTTTAAATAGAGGGATGACTACACTGGTAGTCCACTCCATAGGAAAACCTTCCCGATTAACATTGTTGAAAATTCTTTTTATGTGAGGAGCAAGAGTTTCAATCCCCCATTTTAAAAATTCAGCCTGTAGCCCATCTATGTCCTGTGCTTTACCACTTGCTAAGTTCTTTATTCCTTGTTTAATATCATCCACATCGAATAGCTCCATTGAAGTGTTAACAACTAGAGGGTAGTTTTTCTCGTGGACCCGCTCATATAGAAGTCTAGCATACTCTAACCATTGGACATCTGTAATATTGTTTTCCAACTTCTTTTTCTTTTGCTGCAGTTCCCTCCAAAAGCCTTTAGGATTATGTTTCCCAAGAGAGATTAGCTCCTTCCTTCTTTCATTTACATACTCTGTTTTTTTGGACTGCACTAATTTTTCATATTTTTTCTTATATTCTTTGTCCATTCCACTCTCCTTTAGCGATCTTTTGGCTGCCTTACATTCTTCATCATACCACGGATTTGTCGGAAAAGTGTTTTCTATCCCCACCTTGGGATGGGACCTTTTGCATGCATTTAAAGCCTTGTGGATTATCAAGATCAGCAAATTGTTGTGAATGTGGACATCTACCTCATTTTATGTTTTAAACTCTCCGTTATTTTCCAAATCATGGACATGATGCTTAAGAGCTGCACTAAATATTTCCCTATTTTCCTGATTTATGAGGATTTTACCATTGGGAAGGGCATTTTTTTGCATGTGTTGAACCTGTTTATTGTGTTGGCTAATTGGAGAAATGTGTAGCTTAACCCGAAAAGGTAAGTGGTCAGATTTCATCTCAATAGGGCAGTCCTCAATATCAAACTCCACCAATCTAGAACTAAAACTCTGAGAGCAAACAACGTAGTCCACCACACTTTGACCATTATAAGTTTTGTAAGTGATACCCCCCGACTTCGGCCAATCTCTCATACCATTGTAGATAACCATGTCAAATAGACTACAAAGACCGAGTAATTCTATCCCAAACGAGTTCACAGTGCCATTACCATCTTGAGATGTACGTTCCCAATGAATACCAACCCCTTCCTCTAACCACAAAGGATTGTTCTCCCCTATAGCTTCGTTGCTCAATTGAAGAGACTGATTATTAGCTATCCTTGTGTTAAGTCCTGCGCAAGAATAATCTTGAAAGTAGACGCCAATGATTGAGTCTCCCCAATCATCATATCACTCAAAAAAGAGTCTAAACGACTTCACGTATGTTGTAGATTTCAGAAGCCTAAATGCAGTTACTATCAAGGACTCGTTTCCAATCCCCTTCACCGATTCAATCTTAGAAGTCATGAGCCACAAAACCTACTCTTTCACGGACGCCTTCTCCGGATATAACCAAATCAATATCGCAGAAGAAAACAAACTAAAAACTACGTTTGTAGTAGAAGAGGGAGTATATGCATACAATCAAATGTCGTTCGAATTATGTAACACGTTGGCCAGATTTTAGAGCATAATCCTCCACATCTTTGACAAGATGTCGGTAGGAAACTTTAAAGCGTTCCTAGATGATTGGTCGATATACAATGACCAAGAAACGCATCTAAAGGCTCTGGCAAAATGTATGGAAATAAGGGTGATCGTACACATGGAGGCACTGAGGGATGTAATGAGATTAAAATCCTTATTGGGCCATGGCGGCTACTATAGACACTTATAAAGAATTTTGCTCAAATATCTTACTCGTTGGATATCCTTACACGAAAGGGCCAAACATCTGCATGGATAGAGCATCAAGAGAAGGCATTCAATGAACTAAAATTATGACTGATTAGTTCTCCCATTCTAGCATACCCAAATTGGGACAAAGAGTTTCACATACATGTGGATGCATTGAACTTCGCCATCAGCGCAACATTAGCACAAGTGGGACCACAACGGTTAGGCCATCCTGTCTTCTTTGCCAGTTAATTCTTATCGAAGGTCGAACGTAACTACAACACAACCAAAAGAGAAGCATTAGGAATGATATACTCAATGCAAAATTTTCGGCACTACCTCCTTGGTATGAGCAAATTGGAGTGTATATCTCTACATCAACATTCCCGAAAGATATGCCACCAGATGAAGGAGAAAATTAACCTTGAAAAGTAGGACCTTCCAACTCATAAACAAACTCCTATATAAAATGGGATCCAAAATAACATTCTTAGACAATGTCTTATGCAAAAGGAGATCAAAGGTGTACTCGAGGAAGCACACGAGGGATTGGCAGGAGGCCATATGGGACCGGACGCTCCAGCGCAAAAGGATCTCTTGGCAAATCCTTGGTGGCCGACGCTACATACAAACACACAAGAATGGATAATTGGATGTGACACCTGCCAGAGGGTAGAAAAACCATTAAAAATGGATTATATGCCACTCTCTCCATCGCAACCATAGGAAATCTCTGAGAGATGGTGATTGGACTTTATTGGCTCACTCAAGGTCAGCCAATTGCACAGATGCAAATACATAGTGGTAACCACTAAGTATCTAACCAAGTGGGTGGAAGCCAAACCACTATCGAACAACACAACACTCAGTACAACAAGGTTCATTTACGAACAAATTGTCACAAGGTACGATATTCCTATTCAAATCACTATCGATCGAGGATGCCATTTGTCAACCATGTCATTCGACTAATGATGACGGAGTTACGGATATTCCATACACTCTCAAGCCCATACTATTTGAGAGAAAATATCCAAGTGGAGTCAACAAATAAAGTACTCATCTAAATCATTCATGTGGCATCAAAGAAACTGATTGTGAGGAAAAATTACCGGTCACACTATGGGCCTACAAAACATCATATAAGGTAACTACTGGACACATTGTTCCAACTGATCTAAGGTCAAGAAGCGGTAAAAACTACGGATTAGATGGTACCTAGTCTCAAGATTGCAGTTGAAAATGGGTTAGGAGATACAAAAAGTTTAAAAGAATACCTTTTTCAATTAAACAGGCTAGATGAAAAGAGTGTTTTAGCACAATGGGTAACCGAGGGGATGCAGAAACGTCAAAAGTATTAGCATGACAAGCACCTTCAACGAATGAATTTCCAACCCAACCAATTGGTTTTAAAAAATAATAGTCGCAACAAAATTAAGCCTAGCAAGTTCAAGGCAAGGTGGTTGGGACCCTTTAAAATAAGGGAAGTACTACAAAATGGGTCCATAAAATTGGAGAACTTAGATGGCACTATAATAAAGGATACTAATAACATGTCAAAATTAAAACCATACAAGGAGAGAAGTCACCATAGTCAAGACTCATCCACATTTAATAACTTGTTTATTTGGCCCACCAGCTAAATGGATTAAGTTATACAACAAGTGGCAATTACAGGAACCCTATTCAAGAGAGAGAACGGGTTACATCAGTTATAGACTAAACATGGATGAGGAAGGCCAAAAGGGAAATGAGGACAAGACAAAAGCGAAAGATTGGCATTAACCACCATAGGAATATTCAGAGGAATACCTAGAAGAACAAGGACCAAGTCTATAGCTTGTGATGATGGCAAAAAATTATATGGTTGTCGAACAATCAAGATACAACGATGTTGTAAGAGAGTATGCAAAGAAACATCAATTAGTGTCATCACCATTGCCATGCACAAACGAACTATGGCGAGTCGTGCATAATCCAACAACCAACCCGTCGATCCAAGGGGATGAAGTTGGTGCTAGCAACAAGGAAGATTTATCAACAATCGTCAAAATGTGAATAAAGGTATGGGAACCCCTCTTATGGTTGACAAGATTTTTGACTTAGAATATTTGAGAACCTGCTGCGAATATGAATGTTATAAATGACCATATGACTCATGTCTAATATGACACAACATGGAGATAAAACTGAAAGTACAATCAAAATGCTAGAAAAGGACATTGGAAAATAATGATGAAATTATGAGGAAAAAGGAGAAATATGAAATTCAAAAATTAAATTTCAATGAAAATTATAAGAATAAATATAAAGTACGGCCACTTTATCAAGTTATACGATGGCACAAAGTAAAGTTTCAATCAGCCAAGGGAATAAGTTATAACAAGCGCACAATCACTCATCACATTGTATGGCCCCCACAACACACCATACAACAACTTGAAGAGAAGGGAAAAAAAAAAAAGTAAAGGATTACACTGTACGACCTGCACACTCCAACTCACGATGCTCATCCTCTAGCATATGGCATCAGCTAGTCAATTTTCATTCCCTTAACATTCAGCCATATTGTTTTTGCATGTACGGCCAAGCCAAGCCTTCACCATACAATGTCCATTAGTGTATGGCATCATTAGATCTTTGGTTATTTCTTCATCGTATAGCATCAACTCCTTATTGTACAATTTGATTACTCACTTATTGTACGGTCCACGAAGTGTTTCATCATATAGTCTAGGAACCTTTACATTGTATGACTGAGTAAATTTCTCACCGTACAATCTGGTAGTTGTTTCTTCACCGTATAACCAAGTCTACTCTTCACCATACAACCAAGTCATGGTCAATTCAATCTCAAAGTACGATACCTTGGCAATTTCATTGCACTATATTCTCGCAACTTCCTTGTATGGCCTTTTAACAATCCCAATGTACATTGTCCTGGCATCTTCATCATACAACCTATCCCCAATTCTACCATATAGTGAGAAGGGATACAAATAGCATGGCATGGACAACTAACAATTCATTATTGCACTTCACAACTTTTCCAATGCAAACTCTCTAGCTAGCGAACATTCCTTTGGATACAGAGCAAGGTACGACATTCTTGTGTACAACAGATTAGAATTATTCTACAATACGACGTAGGATACTAGTACGGCAAAGCAAAGCATTGGTATGGAGAATTCATTATAATAATGATCTAGTCACAAAAAATTAGGCCACGAAAGTAAAATTGTACATTCAAAAAAATCAACAAGTACCTACAAGAGACATGGAAGAAACAAAAGGGAAGCATTACAAGATGACTATTTCCACAAGAAAAAATGCTACAACCAAAAAGAAGCAAGGAACAGAAGAAGGGAACACAATGGAATCTCTTTCCTAGGAGAGCCTGACATCTACAAAATGGAGAACATGGTGGTGCAATGACCCAACAAATCATCAATTAAAAATGGCATTACAAGGTGCTCATGTAGATAAAGTTGCCCAACTTCCATTTTTTAACTACTGTGAATTTGAAGGGTATTTAAATTAATGGTAGCCAACTACAACCAACGGGAAAGAAAATTTGTCATTAAATATTTGAAATACTCCATCACCATCTCCTTCCAGCCGATATATTTCGAAAGAGTGTTGGGTAAACTGTGTTTAGAGCAGCCATTATCAAACTAGCTAGAAAAACATAACCACTCAGCAAAAAGAAGCATTCATTAGAAAAATATGCCAAAAGGACTTGACATCGAAAGAAAAAGAGACGATTTGGCATGTAGGTAATAGAGGATTAAGAAAAAGAAAATAGCAAATGAAGAATGGTGGTGTGTAATGGACCTCATTAATGCAGGCTGACAAGTGCAAACTAAGCATCAGATATCGCCATATGGATGGTTGATTACATGATTAGCCTAAACGAAGGGAGGGTGTATAACTGGGCCTCATTCTTATCAAATCGCATATGAGAGTTCCTATTACTAAAGCATAAGGCCTTCTACATGACGCAACATGCCATCGCCCTACTCTTTGATGCCATCTTCAAACAAGTTCTTGTAGAGAAGTAAGGCAAATCCCAACCTGATTCGGCATATGACCCTTCACAGCCAATAGTATTTAGATGGACCACGTTGGACACTCAAGCACAAGTGGAAGTCAAAAACACAAGAAAGAAAAAAAAGAAAAAGAGCTATCAAGTGAAGCCAAGAATAGCAACGAAGGTGATATGAACAAATCAACGAATAATAGCACTACATCGGAGGATATCATTTTGGGAGAAGATGTCTCTATAGCCGATGTGCCAGATATCTATCATACTACTGTAGAACTTTCAACTGATGTGCCAATGGTCCATCCAACTCCTACTATAGCACTTCTAGCCGATGTGCCAATTGTTCATCCTACTCATGTCACAACACTTTCAACCAATGTACCAATTGTGCCCAAGTAGGATGAAGGATGGGGATAAGGTGAACCTCTAAGAAGATTAATAGTTGGCTAAAGCTATTAGGCACTCTAGTTGAGATTACAAATTATCTACCACTCAACCCTCCACCAAAACTCGACCATTCTATAGCTGAGAAACCTACTCTTGATGGACCTTCCCACACTCAAGAGACTACACATAGTGTGGAGCTTATGCATAGGCCACCCACGGAGGCACGGGATTCACCTAACCACAATGGTGATTCCAAGAGTCGGGAAGATGCAACCATCCAGATTACAAAACCAAATCCCGTAATGTTCCCTTCTTGCACCTAATTAGTTGGGGAGTTCCATTAGCCTATTCCGGTTTCCTATGGGCTAAGTGGAGTTGGTTAGGGGACTCAGAGCCTGCGTTGGGTTGTCATGGTTTTTGGTGCTTTCTGGCAGGGGTTACTATTTATATCAGTGACCATTTTTAGCACTTACTATTTATAGTAAGTTTCAGTGGCAATTTAGTGTTTTGGCGCAGTTACTATTTTTAATAGTTGCTATTTTCAATAAGTGTATTTTTGGCAGCTGGTTCCGACCTCTATTTCTCCAACAATGTAATGTTTCATATTTGGGCGTTGGTGAGTAGTAAGGGTGTAATCAGATTGATATTTATATTTCCATCACCTAAGTTATGTTATAAAGTCACTTTATAACTTAAGTGGGTCATGTGTTCATAAAAAGGACCCCTTGTCTCACGTCTAGGAATAAGGTAAAATAAAGTTGTTTTAAAAAAGCAAATATTTAGCCTCCAAAAGTGGATGCCAATCTTGGGGAGGAATAAGGAATTCAAAATAAAGTAAAAAGCTCATGAAGGCGGCATGGGATTTCTTGGAGGAAAAAGTGGATTCAAATTGTGTTGCCTAATTTCCTCTCCTCTTCTATATAATCACCTCTTAGACTCTCATTTCATCATATCTATTTTGGCAACATAACAAGATGTTGCTGGAATGCTTACAAATTTCCATTTCTGCAAGTTGGAGACGAAAACCCTCACCATTATTTGTCGGTTTCGATGGTGAAAGATCCACCCTAGCTGGAAAGAGTGATTCTACTTCAACGGTCACATTGGTATTCACATAGTTTCTTATTTTCAGCATTTTAAAAGTTGTAGAATGAAGATTTTCTCAGTGTTTTGATGTGGGATCGAAGGTTTGGGTGTGTTTGTTGATTTGCTTCATTTTTGGTGGTGTTTGGAGGTGTTCAAATGCATTTTCAGAGGTCTGATATACATTTCCAGAATTATGGAAATTCACTTTTCACAATGGCTAGAAGAGCAAATTTGCTCGTAGCTCCATTTGTGATTGAAGATTTGTTCTGGGCATTGTTTCAAAAAATTCTTCATAGCTGGGTGCCACATTTCAAGCACTCATTTGAAATTTTGGGGAGTAGTGGCACAGTCAGGTCTGCTGATGTATAGGCATGTAAACTTCCTTCCTCAGAGTTCGTGCAGCTGTTTGTAGGTGATAAAGTGTTGTGATTGATTAGTTCCTACGTAGCTACCTATTGGTACATAATTGTGAATGTAGCGCTGCTCATAACTGAGTGTAAGAGAACCATTTGGGACTGTAATCAGGTCAGTAATCAGATTTTCAATCTCTAATTTCAGTTATCTATCATTGGCCTTGGGTATTGAAAATCAGTTGTTCATTGTTTATGAAATTATCAAGATATTTCCTTGAATATTTGATATTGTCATTGCACATAATTGAATGATTAATGGAATATGAAACTACTGCATTCTATAACTCCTTCCTACACGCAAGCATACACAAAAAAATCAGGGGTGGTTGTTACAGATCCAGAGGACCTGTTGGGTACAAGTCAACGATATGTGCAGGACTTGGAACCAATGGATATCGTAATCCAGGAGGTGGCTAAGACTGCCAAGCGGTTGGATACCACACACTCTCCTCTATTGTTGCAAGAAGCCCATAAGATTTTACAGTTCATGAAGGAAAGTTGCTATGAAGAATTCAATAAGATTTTTCCTTCTGGAGATTGGCCCACAAAGGAGACCCCCATATGAGGAAAGTATGGCAGCCATTCAAGATTGCACCTTTATTTGGAGGAAAAGATGGCAAAGTAACTGCAGTTGTGTATGATATGGAGCATAACTTTCAAGAGGTGTACTATTTATTAGAGTGCAACATAGCTTCCCACAACCAGCTCATGGTGTGTGTGGATGAATCTACTTGAATTTCTCAACAACTTCAAAAAGCAATTGACGAGTAGACTTGGCACTTTCAGGACCAGCTCACCTAGCAAACTCGCCTTACTAACATTGAGAGGGCCAAAGTCTCAAAAAAGGATGAGAAGTTGTCAATAAAGGATCAATAATTGGCAGACAAGGACAACCTTCTAGCAAAAAAGGATCAACAGCTTGTGGAGTTACATGGTTTCTATGAGAGGACCCAGCTCCAACTGATGGAGGCAATCCAAATTCTGAAGACCACCCAAGAACATGAGTTACTAGCAGCACATCACCTCAAGTTCTGCACAAAGGAGGTTTATAGGCTATACTAGATCAGCTCTCGGACGTCCACTCCTACATCTTCAATCTATCCAATTCCAGGGACGTCCTCTCACCCACCTTAGTAGATTCAGTAGATATTTAGTTTTGTTGGTGTGCCTCCCAATTTTGTTTGTTAGTCGTCTAGGAGACAAATTTCGTTTTGGGGGTGCTGATGTAGTCCGTAAATAACCATATTAGTTTTATTGTAATCAAAAAATTTACATCCCGATAGTTGACAGTTGCCAATAATTGGTAGTCCTCAACAACCATTGGCCATCTTATATATACTTTTAATTGTACACATGATTGAGGATTGCATGCATGAGATTCCTGGAACATTTTGTAAGAGTCTACGAATGAATATATTGACATATCTTTGTGAATTGTTGTATGTGTTGGTTATAACTCTAGTATTTACTATTTATTTTGTAATTTCCAATCAAGTAGAAATTGTAGTAAACAGAGGCTGAGTCATTGCCATCTACTAGCAAGATGGAGGTCGAGCCCAAGTCATAAGCATAGCCTTCTATGCTGAGAGAGGAACCACAACAAACTCCAAGAATTAGAACATCAACCTCTCCCGAGGTTTTCACTAGATTAGGAAAGAGAAAGATGTAAAATGTTGTATTTTGTAATATGTAATATCATAAATTCATAATAGCTGTCAGCTATCTATTCATATTGTATCAAGATTATGGATGTTGCGATTTTGTACTCAATTTGTATTCAAATTAATCAAATTTAATAGAAAACACTTTTGTACTCACTTATGGATTTGTTGGATACATCTTGTCATTGAATTTTGCAAAAAAAAAATGTGTTTCTAATGAAATTTAAGCAATTTTTTAAATTGTCAAGTTTTTGCTGAGTCCAAGTCTGCCAACTATGCTCCTTAGCTTCTATTCCTTGGTGTTCTTGTTTCCCCTACTTGGCTATTTGTACTGGTTTCTCAACCACATGTCTTGGTGGTCCCTAATGGTATTGTATATTTGTTTTTGGTTCTTCCCCTTTGTGGGCCTCTCTGATATTCTCTTCCTAAAACTTTCTATTGTAATTGTATGTACTCTTGAGTCCCATTGATCTACTTTTGGTCATCTATGGACATTAATATGATTCCTTTATTTCTTTCACTTCTTTCTACCTAACAAGGACATTAATAGAGGAAGGCCCACCAACACCTATTAATAAGAGTGGAGAAATTTCATGTAGAAAAATGTATATCATATGGAAAGATGCCTCACAAGGAAATTGTTAACTTCCTTGACACACGAGGACAAGAATCTATGACAAGCCCAAATAGCTATGACATTTTATGACAAGTAAATAAGAGCCTTTTCCAATCATGCTTCCTTCCCAATCTTACACATGATTGCTTAAAAGAAAGATGTAAATTATAATAATATAAATAAATTCACTATTTTCCCTCATTTACCCATTTAGACATAATATATCTCCCTTGTTGCAAATCTGTCATGATGAAAGTAACTATACATATATTTGCATGCCTATCAAATAATATCTATACTAAATGCATGTATATTCAAGTGCATACCAATCACTGATTGTATCTATAGTTGCTGCTTTTCTGAATGCAGATTTATTTCTGAATGATTCCAAATGATATTCCATTTCATGATGCTTTCCCAAAAATGTCCCCACCCCTTATACATCCTCATATCCAATAATAGGGCACATCTCTTTGAAAAGAGATGTCCTATTAAATGGGCATGCCCTTTTGTTAAAGAAGAATTGCTTCCATAAAACTAATCGCTGCTCATTCAACATTAATATCGATGCCAAGGGAGACGACATGGGCAAAAGACAAGAAATGTTGGGCGTAGAAAGTAAGAGCTGGCCACAGTGATTTGTAGAGGTCGTCACATCATAGGGAGGTGGCAAAATGCTCAGTTATTTCCTTATGTGGGTCGCAGCAGCTATTAAAGGGGCGGCAAAGGTCTCAAGCATAGTGTAGTCTTAGTGGTGTGGAGTTACGAACAAGTCCAAGCAGTATAGTCTGTTTGACATTTTTGGGAGATTGGACGACCACCAAGAATGTCTGTCACTTCCATGTTTGGGCAGCTAAACTTAATTCATATAGTTGGGTCGATTGCTTCCAGAAATTAAGTGCAGAGATGGCACTAGTTATTATTATATCTGTGGTTCTTGTTCTGGTCGTGCCTTCTGGCAGTCACATCATTCCTATGTGAAGCCGTATAGACTATTATGGCACCCATAATCATTGTGAAAGGAAACACATCACTCCAAAGTTGATTTGTTTTTATGTAAGACACCAACTAGGAGTAAGGAATGCCATAACATAGACATCACTCTTATTTTGTTCACTGCACCTAGTTACTCTTTTATATATATGAATGTGACGATCTCATCAATCCAAGTATGTCAGCCTGCATTTAGAAATACAAACATGCATGTAATCAAAATAAATAATGCTACACGTTTTTACATAAAATTTGTTGTAATTTGATCATGGAGGGGGCATGACAGTCCGCCCTTCCCAAGATTTCTTGCCCTCAAGCAATCATAATCTAGGATGCTCTTGAAATTACCCAGATCCCAAATCAACCTTGTAGATTTGTATTGCTCCTTCTTGTAGTTAGTTTTTTGTTGTGATACTTTGATGTATTTAGAGAATAAAAAAATTTGTCGCTAGTTATGTTCGACTTACTACTGCAATGATGTCCTTGGAGAGTGGTTGTTAGTATACTACTAACAAGGTTAATACTATCCTCTAAAGTATAGGGGCAATTTATTATGTACTACTATTTCCCAATAACAAAATAAAGAGTTGGAAATTGGCAACCTGTTATTTAAGACAAGTTTTCTCTCATTTCATTACCTCAAGGATCATAGACAATGATGCAAATTCTTCATTACCCCTTGTTGAAATCTACAATGATAGAAAAAATGTTGCATCCTTCATCATGATGGATTATGGGAGTGTTGTGAATAACAAGATCCTTTTACTACGGGTTGTTCCCTCTTTTCCTACACCATCAACTAGGTGTAAGCGAAATTTCCCTTAAATAAAGTATATTTTGTTTCACCTAATCATTCAAACAAGGCTTGAGGCAAAATTGATTCTAATGAGGATGTAATCTAAAATAGCTTATGGGTGTTTGTAACACTTAACCTAGCCCAAACATTTTTCAACATATATCATCTTGTCATAGACTCACTAATGACATGTTATAACCTTCTAAGTATGTATTCCCTAGATAATCCTCAAGTACAAGATAATATATTTGTGGTTCTTGTTCCAACTGTTCCTTCTGGCAATCGCATCATTCCTATGTGAAGCCATATAGACTATTGTGGCACCCATAATCATTGTGAAAGGGAACACATCACTCCAAAGTCGATTTATTTTTATGCAAGACACCAACTAGGAGTAGAATGCCATAACATAGACATCACTCTTATTTTGTTCACTGCACCTAGTTACTCTTTTATATATTTGAATGTGACGATCTCATCAATCCAAAAATGTCGGCCTGCATTTAGAAATCCAAACATGCCTTTAATCAAAATAAATAGCATTATTCATTTTGGCATTAAATTTGTTGTAATTTGATCATGGCAGGGGCATGACACATGGCATCCTTCAGATTTCAGAAATACTCGGAATCGGAGCGTACTAGGCAATCCCAAAAAACTTGACTCGAGAAATACTGGGCAATTACTCAGAAAATACTCGGCTAATGTGTGGATATTTATGTATGTGTATACTCAGGACTGCACTATGCACACTTACATATCTCTAAACATACACAGGATGCCAAGTTTGCATGCATATACACACACAAACATATTTATACACACACAAACTTGCCAAGTTTGTGGGTTTTTTGCAAGTTACTGGCGATTACTCAATAATTTGACGGGAGAAATCCATCTGCATACTGCCCGAGACTAAAAGCAAAAACTACTCAGCATGCAAATTTTTTGGAGATTACTCGTATACTCAGAGAGTAATCGGAGAGTATGTAATCCATGGACAGGAAGACACTGCACTTGTCTCTTTGCATTATCTATAAAATAAAATGGATAACAAAATTATCAAGGCAAAAGAATACAATTCTTTCAGTGTAGCTATTTATTAATTGATTGTAAACAAAAAATATTTTTATGTTGTTAAAGTGTTTTTGTTTTGAGTTGATTTTCAGAAACTATGGTGCTTCTTATCCAGACAATTTTCTATTCTAAACTGTATGTAATGTCGAGTCTTGTTGACTTACTTTAGTGAGTAATGGAAATTAATACAATTTCAGTTTATTCCATTTCCTTCTTTCGAAAGACATGTAAAATCTCCTTCACATTAGCTTCAAATACAAAATTAATGTCAATGCATTTGAGTAGGAAACGTATTAATTGCTTATGTTAAGAAGGTTGCATTATTCAGAGGTCAATCGTTGCTCTGAGATTATTAACAAAAGTTTATCATAGCATGCCTGACATATAACTGCAGCCTGCAGCAAACTAAATAGTATCAAGGGAACCACATCCTAGCTGGCAGTGCTTCTTTAACACTAAAGCGGCCAGATATGTTCCACTATTCTGCAAGCTGTCAAAACTATTAAGGCTACAAACATGAATTACCCTACCTAGTCACATGTTGGGTTTCTTCTGCTAGATATAACTCAGATCTAGATATTAATGTCTTTGTTTTGGCACATCATTTGCTTAAACACTTAACCCCATCCTTGTGAGTCTTTAAGACTATAATCTAAGTTCACTTTTAGTTAGGTGTCAGTCAACTGAGGTAGACTTCCAATTTGACTTTTGTTTAGTTTCAGTTAACTAAAGTAGATTTCCAGTTAACTGCTTGTTCACCTACATTTAGACATAGGAATAAATCTTGTTGATTGGCAAGAACTAATTGTTAACTCAAGGAAATTTTAGGGTTGCCTACTCTTTTGAGTTTCTATAAATAAGAGCCTTGGGCTCATTATTTGTTTAACCTTTATTTACTACACAAAATTGTTGCGCCATTGTTGCCAGCGTTTGCATGTTTATATTTGTTCACTCTTGGATGAGAGTTTATTGGTTGATCGTAATTGTGCATGATTTTGTGCCTTTGCTGTCCCAATCTTTGTAATTCTTTGGAAAAGCTTGAAGAAGAAAGTCAGATGGCGCATGCATATTTGATCTAAGATTTGAGTTGATCCAAACGTCTTTGTTCTTAATAGTTTATTGTTTCAATCTCTTCCTCGGACAGGGGTTCCTCCTCCTTGGATATTTTGTCATCGATTGCTATCGTTTGATGTTGTTTATAGATTTGGATTTCAGCCTACGCTTTGGACAGGGGTTCCTCCTCAAAAATCCTGATATCCATATCTTCGTACCTTGTTGTTTCTAATACGTTGTTTCCCAGCCTATACCTCGAACAGGGGTTCCTCCTCCTTGGCAACTCTCAGATCCAACCTACTGTAAAGAGTGTTTGCTTGTACAAAACCTTATCCCAGCATATATCCGAGAGTTCAGAGCCTCGGCCATATTCTACAGAGACGGCGGATTCAAGTGATCCAACCCATCCATTTCGCTCCTATGCCCTCATGCTTTGTTTATCTTGAGGAGGTAGGATAGTTTAGAAGCTAGTTTAGTCGTAGTTAAGATTTGCAAAAACCAGAGAAAAGCTTAGCTACAGCACATTGTGTTTATGCACCCTTGTGTCCTGTCGCTGAGTAAAAAAGATAGGAACCTTAGTACCCTTTTTTCTACGTAGAACATCAGCAAAGAGAGTTCTTCCTCTTTATAATCCGAAGAGCAGTACTATAACACTTGCAATAGCTGTCCGTTTCCAATAAGCACTCCAGAGGTGCTAATTGAAACCCCAACATTTATATAAATATATATATATTTGTATTATATATACAAAAAAAAAAGAGAAACATACAGAATTGTAAAACTAAATCATTTCATAGTATGATGCTTGATCATTGATCAATGCCAAATGCCAAAGATGAATATTAAATGCCAATTGATAGTTGAAAAATATTCAAATAGGAGGAAAAAAAAAAAAATTTAAAAACATTTTTTTATTTAGTTTGGGCCCACTTTTTATGAATTGGGTCGTGGCTTCTCCTGGGTTCATGCATGGTTCGCCCTGGCTCGTGCTGGGTGCGCACAGGGTGCGTGCCCAACACTGTGGGTTCGTCCGGGTGCGCGGGTGTGCCCACCCTGGCGGACCCACAGTGTTGGGCACGCACCCTGTGCGCACCCGGCACGTACCCCCAAACAAACCCGAACTGGGTTCGGGGCTTGCGGGTATGAACCCTGCAACATAGGATAATATCCAAAAAAGTTGACGTGGATTTTGTCCGGGTTCAAACCGGAAACGAAATTTCGTACCCACAGTCACACTTTCGTTTCCTGGTCATTTCCACAGGCCGAAAATCATATCTTGGACGTTTTTGAACCGTTTCCGTACCGTATCTCGTACCAGTATCGTTTCCATATCGCATCGGAGGTCATTTCTGGGCATACCAATAACTTAGACTATAATCATTAACAATTCAACATTCTAAGTTTTGGTAGTTCCTCTAGTCATTGTATTGCATCCTTTGTAAAACTACTATCATTTTAAGATGAGAACCAAACTAATATTTTTTCTAATCCTTTTAATATCAGTACTGCCAAGTTTTAGATTTCTGCCATCGTAAAGTGGAATATCTAAAATATATAGATTAACCTTCTTACAAAGACACCCTTTCCTTGTCAAAACATATCATAGTAATAATTGTATTTGAGAAATGTGATAAACTCTACTGCATAATCACGTGAGAGATTTATGTGC
The DNA here is from genome assembly GCA_007115665.2 of Sequoiadendron giganteum. Classification (NCBI taxonomy): domain Eukaryota; kingdom Viridiplantae; phylum Streptophyta; class Pinopsida; order Cupressales; family Cupressaceae; genus Sequoiadendron; species Sequoiadendron giganteum. Next base: position 862,145,973 of record CM021101.1, read on the forward strand.
TATGTCGCTTTTAAAGACATATAAACCAGCAAGGAAAGCTAAATATTCAAAGACTTTGAATTTTTAAGGAAGCTATTGAACTTGACCTCAACACAACGATCTAGAAGAAAAAACGATAGTAGATACTAGATACTATAGCAACCCACCTGTCCCACAATATGAAAACTGAGTCCAAGAAGAAAAGAAATTAAATCTGCAGCATCAATCCCTCTATCCTGCATCAACAGAATTGCAACACATTTCTCAGATAATTCTTAGCAGACCTTACAGATTCATCCTTTATGAAATTCCCACTAAACATCTTCTGCTAATGAAAAAAGAAAACTTTGAAGAAGATATCTAGCAAGTGGCCACTACATATTCTCAACCAAGAGTAATCCCCAGAAAGAACTAAAAACCATTCTACCTCAGCTGTTGAGATATATTCTCTAATGATCTGCCAAAGTTGAGAACTTGTTTCCATCAGCTGCAATGTTAATAAGCAAGTAAGTTGGCATGTCACAGACATGGGCATTACAGAGTAGAATCAATCTCTGAAATTCCATCATGAACTGTAGAAATCATAAGCATGATCCATTCCTTTCCAGTAAGCATAAGTCAAATTCATACCATTCTTCCACAGAATTCTGCACATTCTTACCAGGAACTGGAAACCATTTTCTGTCAATCTTGGTGTTTCGTTTTCCCTGTCAAGATATTTGGTCCACAAATTATGAACAATTCCAACTACTTTCCCACTTAGAGCTAAGTAGCTCAGGCACCTAAGAATAGTGAAAGAAACAAACTAGAATTAGAGAATACACCTTAAAGTCAAAAGACCAGCACGTTGGCAAATTTTCATCATAGAAGTGCTAAAAGGCTCAGAAGTGCTTTCTTCAAAGCCAGAACTTACCAGCTGCAAAAGAAAATTCTGCAACATAAAATAAAGAAGTTCAGATTACATAAATATACCTTGAAATGTCTAGTCATTTCATCCCAGAGACATACAAGAATAATTCAAACACCCTGTACACAGTTAACTCTCACGATCTAAATAAATTCAAATCGTGACTCAATATAATAACAACGCATTATCCCACACGGCAGATTTTAGTTATTATCTTTTTGTCTACTTTAGAGCAGAAGAAAAGAAAGGATTCCAAAAGACTTCCAAAGAAAACAAATGTTCAATTTAACTAGTGCTTATGGTAAGGCTTTAAATTAATTAAGAAACACAGAAGAAATTAAAAAACTTTCTCAGAGACCAAAGAACACAAACCTCCCATTGTCTAAGTGCATAGGTCTCTAGTTCTTCCATAGTTGGAAGCCTAACAGCAACATCTGGAGGCATTGGTTCCCTTGGAGGAGCTCCCCTGAGGTATATTCACTTCAGTAACAAATCCATGAAAAATAAATAAAAAAGATTGAGGAAATCTATTTTTATCAGAAGATTAGCATCAAAGAACAAAAAGAAATAAATTTATTAATGTTCACCTTAGTAACCACCTTTAAATGAGTTGAACAGGGAAAAAACACAAAAAACTCAGGTACCCTTTAAAAACTTGAAGATAATTATCATTCATTCAGAAACTGAACATATGCTTTACAGTAATTGCTTCCTTTGAGATAACTAAACATCTGTTTCTTGGAGGCTTGTTTTCTGCAGACCAAAACACACATCATGCTTGGTTTTGCAAGGGTAGAACAGTGAAGTGTTGAATAAAATGATGTTACTTTTATGTCAAAACTGATGTGAAAAATAAAACAAAAGTGGATATTATGGTGAACATGCGCCAAAAAGAGGGGGTGGCTTGGCAACTAAAATTGTTAATATTTCAGAGAGATCAATTGACTATAACAAAGGCTAACAATGGGGATACACTTCTTGCCAAAATATGATAGGTAGGGTAAGAAGGGAATAGATGAATGGCAGTCCTTGAGGCAAAACCTTTGATTTGGTTCTCTAAGCAAGCAAGATGGTCTCGTTTATCTCCACCTACATAAATGGAAATTAGGAGCATCCAAAAAGAACAATAGGACACAGCTTATTAAACAAGAACCCAGCCAAATAAGCAAATATAAGACCTTATAGACTCATACTTGCCACTTTTCCATTCAAATATCTGACTAAGAATAAAATAAGGAAAAAGTTTACAAAATCATCATAATGCTTGGAAAATACAATTTTTTTGCTTTTGTCACATTTTTGCATGAAAACACCTAAGTTATCAGTAACATACATATATAAAAAAGTATGAAAAAATCTATGTTCCATGGGATTTTGAGGATGGTGGTCCAATAGGGCACATTTAGGGGATGGCAGGAATGGCCATATATATATGGCATTTTGCTATGCATGACATCAAATTTCAAGTTTAGACATTCATATAATGTAAGAAAGTCAATATACATTATAACATGATCATTGATATAAGTATAGCAGCAGTAAAAAAAGAAATTTCTGATTTCATTGTTCAATGTTTTCATCACAACACAAGGCCCAAAATATACAAAATCATAAATGAAAGTGTAATGATAACACACATTTCTTACAGCTGTATGCTCTCATTTGACATATGTAACATCCACCCCAATTTTTTGATTTTTTCAACTTGTTCCCATTAGAAATATAATCAAGATAATCAGCTAAAATCAACTACCTTTCACTTTTTGATCACCCAGATCCTGATGTGGGCAAGGTGAGCGCATATGGTGGCAAGGTTTACATTTCAATGCTTGAAAGTAACCATTTGTTCAGTGGGGTGAGAAATAAACTTCCACTTATTAAATGGTACAAACTGAAAGTAAAACAACTCACAACTCTTCCGCTTTTCAGCGGTGAGTGCAAAGCAAGAACCACTTGTGCAATGGGGTCAGTACAAGAAGCCACTTATTCAGTAGATAATGAAAGATGCCACTTATTCAGTGGGGTGAGAAACAATGCCACTTATTCAATGGGGTAAATAGCAAATCCAAATAAAAGCTAAATCACTGAATGGTACTACCAAATTAGTGTTACAATAGGAGCTCGGTGCAAAATGATAATAACAATTACAACTCTGTTGTATAGTTACTAAATATGACAAGATTATGAAGTAAGCAACCCCCATATGAAACCCAACTTGAAAACAAGATATCCTCACCAATGTATTATCAATTATACCTCACAATATGACCAAATAGGAACTGTATCAGGTCTGGAATGTTGCTGCAGCAGGTCTGATATGAAAAAAACAAGTCTGAAACAGCTCAGAACAGCAAGCTACAAAATGGCATGCCTCCCAAGAACATCAACGAATCACCATAGAAGCCCCAAACTGTTGGCAAGGTCAAAGAAAGGTCAAGGCGCCACCAATAGAGCCCCCAAAGTCAAGTTAGGAGGGGAGAATGTCTCCACCAAACAACACACCTCAAACCCAAGATTGTGCGGACCTGTTGGGAGGGGCAATCAGCTCCTAAAAATCCCAAACACTAGCGAAAAATTCTGCAACTCTGAAAATCAGGTTCCCCAACGCCAAGAAAGAGAATAAGCCAATACCTAGAATGATAATTCTATCACTCTAACTCAAATGAGCAAAAAGGTGGTACGGCTGGGCTTGGAATGGTATGGCCCAACAACTGGAAAAATGATCTGAAACAACACTCCAAACACTGCGACTTCAAACTACTCAAATGCACACCAAAATATATAGCTATTAAAAAACATCAAAGCAATCCATCACGATATCAAACTGAAAACTTCACCAAAGCTCCAATGGTGACTCCTACAGTGAAGCCACTCCAGTGCCCAGCTAGGGAATATCTCTCAACTCCAAAACTAGAGCAACCTTGAGGGTTTTCGTCCTTAAAGCCCTGAAGGATTCAGTCCACAATTCGGAACCACTTCTTATCTTCTATCAACATGACCAAATGAGCTACCCATGGCCTCCTTATATAACTTTTTGGAGGGAGGAGTTACGAATTTGAATATAATAAAATAATCCTCCTTTTTGAATTTGCTTTTATAAAATAATTAAAACCCCCCATGTCAATGCCCTCCCTTTCTCAAGACTAGTCATCCAACTTGGGACCTTTTTCACCTTTACAAAATATTAAAATCACTCAAGTGAAAATTAATAATAATTAGACATTATGCTTAAGTGAAACATTAAATTATTTTACCCCTTTATGATGGAAAATCCTGAAACAACTCAAAATCCAATCTCGACTGCACTGAAGTGATGTGGAAGCATTGAATGAATGAATAAGGCCATTTTGGAGATTTTCTAAAAATAGACATGCTCTCCAATAAGTTTGGAGAACACCCAGATCATCTAATGACACTACGAATAGTGTCATTCAACTCAGAATCATCCCCTGAGCTCAAAGCCAATATCAGACACCAAGAACTACTACCACTGCATCCTCTAAGGATCTTGGAGGCCCCTTAACCCATCCATTTAGCCTACGAGGACTCTGGAAATAGGCTAATGGCCACTAAAAAGCTTAGGATTGAGAAGGGCACATTACAACATATGCATACTTGTAAAATCAAAAATTGCATACTTGTGCAATTTCACTCACACTTTGAACCTGTCTAGATTTGTGAATTAATGATAAAATATTATATATCGACATTCAAATATTTTATTTCATAATCGAAAAGCATGAAGCATTACCAACTTGTGGTCTGAAAATTAGCAAAATTCTCCTAGAGTACAACTACAAGCAAACATTCGCACACACGCCAACGTCAAGCGGATTTTTGAAATTCAAAAGTACACTTTCTGTGTGGATTATTTACGACACATATTATAATGTTTGAATGAGAGAGTAACACCTCTTCCCACTCATTCAAGCAAACAAAACTCTTCCTCTTTCTCATTTGGCACATTGGCTGCTCCTTTTTCAAGCTCTCTTTCTCTTTTCCTCGTCTATGGGGAAACTTTGCCAAAATTTCTACAACTACTCCAAAAGAACGAAAAGGCAGCTTCTCTACAACCTCCCTACTAATAGCAGCTCAAGCTTCCTAATCAACTCCTCATAGTTACATCAATCAAAAATCTCATCAAAGGAGCTCAAGCTACTGGTCATGCTCTCATTTGTGTTCTCATTATTCTATATCTATGTTACCAATTCGCCCCTATATCCTTGACCGTTCGGGTTCGATTCGTTTTAGGTTCAGATACTAGTTCAATGCAACAAGGATTCGGACAAGGTTTGGCATTTGCCCTGTGGGTTCATCTCAGATGAATTTCAGAGAACCCACGAAAATTTTGTCATTTTTTCGAAATACCTTCGACGTTTTTCAGCCCTAGTTATGCGAGAGTCGTCTGAGCAAGCTATCGAACTTCTTCTTCACAATCTTCACATCTTTTACATTTCAAAATGGCGTGAGAGATCAAAAAGGTGTGGATTTTCAATTTGTGGATAATTACTTGTCTGTAAAATATAGATTGTTCAAATGGCAGGAGCAGCAGAGAAGTTGAGACTCAGAGCCATGCTAGTTGTGATGACAATGAAGATGGTGAGTGCATGGGAAGCAGAGGCATCCAGTCAAGCAATGATTACAAGCTCAAGCTCGGGCTCATGTCGAAGCAAGAAACTGAATACTATTGCTTCTGCCCTTGCTCAAACATTTATGTATTTAACTTTATAATTTATTAATATTAACTTTTTATTATTATTTTATTATTTTATTATAATATTATATATTATTAATTTTTTAATACTGTATAATGTTTATATATTTAATAGTATAATATTATTATTTTATAACATTTATATATATTATATAATAATAAAATTATAAAAAAAGTTAATATTAATATCTTGATAATGATCCAAATTGCTTTTTCATTGCTAAAGCCCTTCCTAATGGCTCCCGTATTTGGAATTTTATAAAAAATTCAAGGGATCTCATCTCAAATTTCTTAACTTGGGAAATAAAAGATGGTGGGGACGCGTTGTTCTAGGAGGACTCTGGGGAAGGTTTTCCAATTTTGGCTGACAATCCAGCTTTAATTTGTGTTCAAGCAAGAACGGAACAGGTTTGGGGAGTAAAGGTAAAAGACTTCATTAAAAACCCTTCCTCTGTGAAGGGTAGCCATTATAGATGGAATTCTATCAAATAGTTAGATCTACAAGAGCAACAAATGAAAGCCTTTGAACAGATATTGCTAGAAAGACGTATTTGGCGAAGGTAGGGAAGGGGCAGATTGAGATGGAATACCTCACCTACAGGGGTTTATTCTACCAAAATTGGTTAGGACATTCTAGCTTCTTCAGGGGAAGAGGAACCAAATTTGCCAATTAACTTCTGTTGGAATATGTAATGTCCCCGTTTTGGAGGCAGAATAATTTAATTAGTTTAATTAATTAAGTTGTCCAAATTAATGATATTTCTTAAGGATAGCTTAATTGATTATTTTAATTAAATTATTAAGTTAATTATTTATAAACTTATCAAATAAATAAAACTTAAAAGGTATCTTTATATTTAATTAATTTAATTAAAGTGACTTAAATAAATATTAAATCATAAAAATCACTTAAGTGAAATAATATTATATTTTTCTAGAAGTTTCTATTTGAGGCCGACCTCTTTAGTGAAAAAGAATAAATAAGGGAGGCCAGCAATTGTTTCACCATCCAAGAATTATTATTTCATTTGCAAAACTTGTTTGGTGAAAGAGCAAGATAGGGTTTCTACCATTTCCAGCCATTGGGAACGAAAACTCTCATTGGTTAAGTAATTTTGAGGGTGTGAAATATCATCTGAATTATTGCAGCTTGAGGAAGATAATTCAGTCTTCCATTTGTGCTTCATTGGAAAAACTTTGTTGCCTTTGCCCAAGTTTTTGGTTAGATCTATTTGGTGATAATTGTGGAGACATTTTGGCATCAAGGGCTTCATCAACTAACTGTACTCAAAGAGGTTGATTTGCATTTGGTGCAATCAGATTTTTATATCAGACATTTCAGTCATCTCCAACCAACTAGGCAAGCCACGATTTTGCTCATATCTCTTCTATTTGGCATCGATTCTTCAAGGGGATTAAAGTTCTACATTCTAGCAGAGGTCGAGATTGTATTGCAGGCAATTTCGAGGGGATTTGTGGTAGATATGATTTATTGCAGATGTCCGATCATAAGTGACAGGGGCGGCCAGCTAGGAGGTGCGATTTGGAGTTGGGAGGAGAAATAAATTCAAACAAAATTCAAGGAGCATTGCCAAGGCATAAGAAGCTTACGCGCCACTTGCTTGAAAGAATATCTATTGGCATTTGGGAGAATTCAATTATTTGACAAGGCAGCCATCATACGGTCCAGGTTCTTCTATTTCATGTCATTGCATTAAATGTACCATTTCATTATTATCCTCTTGTTGTCACAACCAGCATCTTTGCATTGTAAAGGAGAGTAGTTGCATTGTCATTTTAGTATACAGCTGTAAGTGAACTTGTACTCAGAAATCAGACTTGAGCATTGTTGCATTCACTTGTGACCCAAGAGTCTTGGCCAATTTATATGCATCATTGTATTGGACATTATTTGGCAATTAAGGAGTTATAAGTTGCTGAATATTTATAGTGTCATTGAGCAATTCAATATCATTGTACTCAGCTTTATAGCATGCATGCCAATTGTTTGACAAAATGTCAATTGGTTGTAGGTGCATATTTTGCATATAAAAATCATATAAGTGCATTGTAAATGATAGAAATAAATCATTGATGCGTTTAGAATATAATTTAGACATTGTAGTTTTCAATTGCAAGCAATTGGAGCATTCTATTATCATTTTTCAAGCATTCAATCAAACTGATATTCTTGTTAATGTTATAGCAGCTACGGTCTACACTTCATCACACAAATTCCAAGAAGAAAATATAAATTAAATGCATAGCCTCTCGGCTATTTAATTTATAGCAAACAATAAACATAAAAGAATATAGGGCCGACTCTTTTATTTCACATTTACCTATCATTGTTCGAGCCGACCTCATGTTGTATTTTATCTTTTGTTAGGTTCTCTAAAGAGGCCGACCTAAGTGAAAAGGCGCCTTGTGTTGTATAAATCCAAGGTCAGTTTGTCATTGTTACACATTTCGATTCAAGCAAGTTCACATCTATCTTCAAGAGCAGAATTCGCACTTTAGAAGAGCAGGTCCGATTTCAAGGAAGAACTTATTCATTTGTATCTTGTGTATTTAGAAGAGGTGCGACCTCATTGCATTCTTTATTGGCCATTGCTGGGCCTGAGTTGTAAGCAGATTTCTGCCATTATTCTATATTATAGAAGAGATTCATTGCTGGGTTTTTCTCCCTCAAGAGGAGGGTTTTCCCAGGGTATCTTTGTGTGTTCATTGTCTTATGTGTTGTAATTCTTTTAAGTGTTTTCATTATTCAATCTGATCTAAGAAACACTAACATGGTATCAGAGCGGGTGTGAAAAAAATCGTGATCAGATTTAGTTTGCAACACTCACTTTATTCTTTTTCAGTCTATCTCTTATTTCTCAAATTCAAGATGGTGAACGGTCTGAAAATCGAGGATAGACTCAAAGGGATTTCGAACTACACATCATGGAGGTTCAGAATCATGCTCACTTTGGAAGAGAATGATTTAGCTGAGTTCTTGAAAACAAAAGTTCCTGAACCTGAGGAGGAAGAAGAGAAGCTACAGTGGAGGAAGAAAGACACTAGGGCAAAGAAAGTATTGGTTGATTCCGTCAAAGATCATGTTGTACCGACTGTCTTCAAGTTGGATACAGCAATAGAGATGTTTGCAACCTTGGAAGAGATGTACGAAATCAACAACACTAATCGAGCTATCGCACTGAAGCAAACTTCATCATGTGAAAATGGCGAAAGGAGAATCTGTCATTACATACTTCATGAAGATTTCAAAGATAAGAGATCAACTCTCCACAATTGGTCACATGATTGACGACAAAGACCTAACTATGCTTGCTCTTAATGGTCTTCCGCTTTCATGGGAAGCATTCATTCAAGGAATCAGTGCTAGATCTAAACTTCCCAAGTTTGATCGATTGAGGATTGACTGCATTCAAGAGGAGTCAAGATTAACGGCTAGGGGCATTGGTCAAAGTTCAAAGAATGAAGAATTACAGGTTCTTGCATCTCATTCATCAAACAAAGGAAAAGGCCTTAAGAAAGAGTTCTTCAAGAGCAATCGAGAAAATGGAAATGATGATGCTCCTGCCTCTAAAAAGAAACGAGACATATCCAAGATTCAATGTTTTCGTTGTAATAAGTATGGTCACTTTGCGAGGGATTATCCTCAAAGACCTAAGCAACAAGTCGCCACTGCAAATGTTGAAGAAGCCGCTCCTCAGAAGGACTCTAGTGATTACTTGTTCTATTCAGCCTTGTCAAGTAATGTTTCTACCGACACCAACACTTGGCTGATTGATAGTGGTGCTTCTAGGCACATCACCGGTTTCAGGGGTCACCTTTCAAATTTAGTAGAAAGCAAATCTAGTGATCAAGTCGTTATTGGAGACGATGCTAGATATTCTGTAAAAGGAATTGGAAACTCCACTCTTCACTTGGATTCCGGGATTACATTAGAATTGAATGATGTACAATTCGTTCCAGGGATAAAGAGGAACCTTGTTTCAATTTCAGCATTGGAAGACAAGGGTTATCAAGTTGCCTTCTCTAAAGGCAAAGTTCTTATATGGGCAAAGAGCTCCAGCTTCAAGACTGCTCAAGTAATTGGAGTTAGAAATGAATGTCTTTACAAGCTATGCTCTCGCCCTCTTCAAGTGCTTGTGCATGATAGCTCCAGCATGTGCAATCTTTGGCATCGAAGATTGGCTCACATTCACTTTCGTGCTCTACCTATCATGGAGAAGATGCTTACCGGTCTTCCTAAATTCAATCAAGAACACGAAGGTACATGCAAGGGATGCGCCCTAGGCAAGAACACAAAAGGTACGTTTCATTCTAGTGAAAGTAGATCTATATGTATTCTTGATCTCATTCATTCTTATTTGTGTGGTCCAATGTCTATTGCATCATCTAGTGGTTTCTTGTATTATATTGTTTTTATTGATGATTACTCTAGAAAGACTTGGATTTATTTCTTGAGATCCAAAGAATCTGAATAAGTATTAGAAAGATTTAGAGAATTCAAGGCACAAGTTGACAACCTGTCTGGGAAAAGGATCAAGGTATTGAGATCCGATAATGGTGGAGAATACACTTCTGGCACCTTTCGAGATTTTTGTATTGAAGCAGGGATTAAGAGGGAGTTCAGTGTTCTCTATAATCCACAACAAAATGGTATAGCTGAAAGAAAGAATAGGTCTATTGTAGAAGCAGTGAAAGCTATGATCCATGATCAAGACCTGCAAATCTCTCTTTGGGCGGAAGCATCAAGGACAGCTGTCTATGTTCAAAACAGGAGTCCCCACAGGATCTTAGAGAATAAAACTCCTGAAGAAGCATTCTCAGGTGTGAAACCTAAAGTTAGTCATTTAAGGATATTTGGTTGTCCAATCTATGTTCATATTCCAAAGGAGAAGAGAACAAAGCTAGTACCTTCTGGGAAGAAAGGGATTCATGTAGGTTACAGTGAGACATCAAAAGCTTACAGGATATTCATACCAGGACAAAAGTCTATTGAGATTAGCAGAGATGTCACATTTGAGGAAGATGTTGCTTTCAGAAAGTCCAAGGGCACTCCTATGGAGATTGATGAAGAAGAACCTCCTCAAGCTATGGAAGTTGACAATATTCCAGAGAACCTGAAGGAGGCTTCAGAACCTAAAGAAGATGTTGATCCAGTTGAACCCTTGGATCCTACTGATGAGCCTCTAGATATTGTGATTGGAAAGAAAAGACCTCTTTGGGCTCGCAGGACAATGCAGGAGGCAGAAAGTTTTGCAGCCCCAAGAGGAGCTTTCAGAGAAAGCAAGAGACCTCACAAGTTCTCTAATTATGTTGCCTTGATGAGTCAGATTATTGAATCAAAGCCTTCAAATGTCGAAGAAGCTTCTAGTCAACAAGTATGGAAAGATGCCATGTCTGAGGAATATCAATCCATACTTAAGAACAATGTTTGGGATATAGTTCCTAGACCCAAAGGAAAATCTGTGGTGTCTTCTAAATGGCTCTTCAAGATCAAGCATGCAGCTGATGGGAGCATTGAGAAGCACAAGGCAAGATTCGTGGCTAGAGGGTTTTCACAAAAAGAGGGAGTTGACTATGAAGAAACCTTTGCTCCTGTGGCTCGATATACATCTGTCAGAACCATCATTGCTATTGCTGCATCTAGAGGATGGAAGATTCACCAAATGGATGTAAAGACAACTTTTCTAAATGGTGTAATAGAAGAAGAGGTTTATATTGAGCAACTCGAAGGTTTTGAAGTACATGGGAAGGAGTCTCATATTTGCAAGCTGAAGAAGGCCTTGTATGGTCTTAAGCAAGCTCCTCGTGCTTGGTACGAAAGGATTGATCAGTATCTTTCAAGCCTGGGGTTCTCAAAGAATGATGCTGATTCTAACCTCTACTTCAAAGTAGTAAATGGTGAAGCATTGTTTTTGGTTTTATATGTTGATGATGTGATCATTACTGGTGAAGAACATCTAATTCTAAAATGCAATAAGGAACTAGCCTCTGAGTTTGAGATGAAGAATCTAGGTCTTATGCATTACTTTCTTGGCTTAGAAGTTTGGCAAAAGTCAGATGAGATGATTCTAAGTCAAGGCAAGTATATTGTTGACATTCTCAAAAGGTTTTGTATGCTTGACTGCAAACCTATGTCTACACCCATGGAGACTAATCTAGATAAATTGAAAGAGGCTGCAGCTAGTTCAGAACCAGTGGATTCTACGATGTATAGACAGTTGATTGGTTCATTGATGTATCTAGTTAACACTAGACCTGATATCTGCTATGCAGTGAGTGCACTTAGCCAGTTTATGTGTGAACCAAAGCAAATACATCTTGTAGCAGCTAAACATATCCTGAGATATTTATGTGGTACAATTGGATATGGGTTGAGATATTCTTCAAATGTGGCTTTGGAGCTGCATGCTGGTTTTACCGGGACTGACTGGGCAGATGTCTCATGATCTAAGAGTACCTCCTGTTGTTGTCAGCTTGGGGACCTGGCAGATTATGAAGGTGAAACGGGGCCCTCGGCACTGAGTACAAATCCACAGCATATGAGCAGCTTGTGGCACTGTGAGTGTTGTGGCTTCAAGTCTCTGCAGATTTGTTTGACAATCAATGGAGCCTGGATTATTATACACCTGATAATCAAAGTCGTAAAGCCAACCTGTGGTTTCATTATTTAACAAAACATGTTGAGATCAAGTACCTACTATATTAGAGATATGGTGCAAAGGAAAGCCATATGGCTGAGTGTATATCAACACTTGAAGAGCAAACGGCAGACATTCTCACCAAGCTTCCTCCTCGCCAAGATTGCTTGTACTCCGAGAGAAACTTGCATGGTGGAGAATGCATGTTGATCGAAAGAGTCTCAAAGAATCGATCCTTATTGATAATGCAACCTCCATGGAGAGAGAGTTGAGGTGCAAGTCTGATAATGCAACTCTCTCGAGAGAGCTGAGGTGCAAGCTCCTGATAATGCAACTTCATGAGAGAGTTGGAGGGTGCAAGCCCTGATAACTAATCAAGGAGAGAGAGTTGAGAGAGTTGAGGTGTAAGCCCTTGATAATGTAATTCTCTATTGAGAGAGATTTGAGGTGGAAGCCCTTGTTTCCACCCTCTGGGAGAAGCTATGGTGGATGTCATGTGTGTGACTCCATGACAACATCACATGAGGGAATCCATGATGATTTTATTTATACCATCTATGGAAGTAGCCATAATGGTTAATATCACGTTGAGGTGATATTCTATTTTGTTTTCATTCTAATATGATGTGTCTTGTGCAGATGGAAGTTCATCCCTAGCTGAGAGGGAGTGTTGATGTTATAGCAGCTACGGTCTGCACTTCATCACACGAATTCCAAGAAGAAAAGATAAATTAAATGCATAGCCTCTCGGCTATTTAATTTATAGCAAACAATAAACATAAAAGAATAAAGGGCCAACTCTTTTATTTCACATTTACCTATCATTGTTTGAGCCGACCTCATGTTGTATTTTATCTTTTGTTATGTTCTCTAAAGAGGCCAACCTAAGTGAAAAGGTGCCTTGTGTTGTATAAATACAAGGTCAGTTTGTCATTGTTACACATTTCGATTCAAGCAAGTTCGCATCTATCTTCAAGAGCAGAATTCGCACTTTAGAAGAGCAGGTCCGATTTCAAGGAAGAACTTATTCATTTGTATCTTGTGTATTTAGAAGAGGTGCGACCTCATTGCATTCTTTATTGGCCATTGTTGGGCCTGAGTTGTAAGCAGATTTCTGCCATTATTCTATATTATAGAAGAGATTCATTGCTGGGTTTTTCTCCCTCAAGAGGAGGGTTTTCCCAGGGTATCTTTGTGTGTTCATTGTCTTATGTGTTGTAATTCTTTTAAGTGCTTTCATTATTCAATCTGATCTAAGAAACACTAACAATTTTGTACCAGCAAGATCAGACTTTGCATGTGAATTGTTTGACAATATTCCTTGAGCCTTATATCAGCATTTTGAGATCAGATTGGGCAAGGGATATTACAGTGGAATCAGAGCGGTCTCCTCCCATCTTGTTGGGTGAGTCATTGAAATTTAGAACGAAGACCTTATGGCTTTTGACAAATCCACGTATGAATTGATGCAGAAATTGTATGATGCGATGACTGATCCTGATTTTAAAAGGGGATATCTACTAATGTTTGAAAAATATAAATGAAAGGATAAGGAGAAACAAGAGATCTCTATAGGTGAAGTGTCTAGAAATCTTTACAATGAATTTGCAACAGTTAGTGACCAACATATAGTGGATCCTATGGAGAACAAAAACCAAATGTGCATAGAAAAAGATACGGATCACACGACACTTCACGATGACTCCAAGATTGAAGAAAATCAGGTGATGGTTGAAGATGAATCAGTTACATCAGAGCAGCCACATGAAGATATGGGTTCTTGTATTACTTCATCCTATCAAGATGAAAAATCAGATTGTGATTTGAAGGCCCAAGATATATCGGTACATGTGAAAGTTGGTCCTCTACTTAGTGGAGTATCCACTAGTGTATTGACTACACATGATGATGGTGACACTTTACAATGGCATGATATCATTACTATTTGGTTTGAGGGCAGCAGCATTATGCCCCTTCATTCTCATGAGATAGGAGATTGTGATCATGAGAAAGCTATTGATATGATATCACCCATTGATGGCAGCCCTACACCAATTGGTAGACATGGAGAAATCAAGCATACGAGGGCTGGTTTTGTATATTTTGGCAGCAAAGAGATAAAGAGGTCCAAAAACATGAAAGAAGGATGGTTGCAAAAATCCAAAGAGGCTAGGTTAGTGGCTGCCAATGCGAGACAGCATCTTCAAAAGGTGAAAGAAAAAGACAATCAGATAAACATAGCAAAACAAAAGAGGATAGACGACATTACAAAACTCTTATTTCAAAGTTAGGTTGGATATGAAAATGCACTTTGTTCTATTGATGATGAGGTTAAAGTTGTTCATAGTTTGGAGACTTTTTCCTCTAGGATTTGCACATGGGATTCAGGTATGATACTTGAGTTGTTTTAGCATAGTTCTTGGAGATGGCATGATTTAAAAAGTTGAGATTCAAGAACTCCATTGCTAGATGGTTGGTCTCATCGGTTGACAGGATTTGATGACATCTTGGGTTCCAACTACATACAGAGATTTCAGGTTAGCACTTGTAGCAGGATCATTTGGGATCCCGGTGCTTGGTGAACAGGTGCAATTCTTTCCAATTCAAACTCCAGATGTTGTAGCAGTCGTGATTGATGGATGTCAAGCAATTTCAAGAGGGGTGGGCTTTAATGTCCCCGTTTTGGAGGCAAAGTAATTTAATTAATTATGTTGTCCAAACTAATGATATTTCTTAAGGATAGTTTAATTGATTATTTTAATTAAAGTATTAAGTTAATTATTTATAAAGTTATCAAATAAATAAAACTTAAAAGGTAACTTTATATTTAATTAATTTAATTAAAGTGACTTCAATAAATATTAAATCATAAAACTCACTTAAGTGAAATAATATTATATTTTTCTAGAAGTTTCTATTTGAGGCCGACCTCTTTGGTGAAAAAGAATAAATAAGGGAGGCCAGCCATTGTTTCACCATCGAGGAATTCTAATTTGATTTGCAGAACTTATTTGGTGAAGGAGCCAGCTAGGGTTTCTACCATTTCCAGGCATTGCGAATGAAAATTCTCATTGGTTAAGCAATTTTGAGGGTGTGAAATATCATCTGAATTATTGCAGCTGTGAGGAAGATACTTCAGTCTTCCATTTGTGCTTCATTGGAAAAACATTGTGGCCTTTGCCCAAGTTTTTGGTTAGATCTATTTGGTGATAATTGTGGAGACACTTTGGCATCAAGGTCTTCATCAAATAAGTGCATTCAAACAGGTTGATTTACATTTGGTGCAACAAGATTTTTATATCAGACATTTCAGTCATCTCCAGCCAGCTAGGGAAGCTACAATTTTTCTCATATCTCTTCTATTTGGCATGGATTCTTCAAGGGGGTTAAAGTTCTACATTCTAGGAGAGGTGGAGATTGTATTGCAGGCAAATTTGGAGGGGATTTGTGGTAGATATAATTTAATGCAAGAGTCTGATCATAAGTGACAAGAGCAGCCAGCTAGGAGGTGCGATTTGGAGTTGGGAGGAGAAATAAATTCAAACAAAATTCAGGGAGCATTGCCAACGCATAAGAAGCATACGCGCCACTTGCTTGAAAGAATATCTATTGGCATTTGGGAGAATCCAATTATTTGACAAGGCAGCCATCATACGGTTCAGGTTCTTCTATTTCATGTCATTCAATTAAATGTACCATTTCATTATTATCCTCTTGATGTCACAACCATCATCTTTGCATTGTAAAGGACAGTAGTTGCATTGTCATTTCAATATACTGCTGTAAGTGACCTTGTACTCAGAAAATCAGACTTGAGCATTGTTGCATTCACTTGTGACCCAAGAGTATTGGCCAATTTATATGCATCATTGTATTGGACATTATTTGGCAATTAAGGAGTTATAAGTTGCTGGATATTTATAGTGTCATTGAGCAATTCAATATCATTGTACTCAGCTTTATAGCATGCATGCCAATTGTTTGACAAAATGTCAATTGGTTGTAGGTGCATATTTTGCATATAAAAATCATATAAGTGCATTGTAAATGATAGAAATAACTCATTGATGCGTTTAGAATATAAATTAGACATTGTAGTTTTGAATTGGAGCATTCTATTATCATTTTTCAAGCATTCAATCAAACTGAAATTCTGTACCAACAAGATCAGACTTTGCATGTGAATTGTTTGACAATATTCCTTGAGCCTTATATCAGCATTTTGAGATCAGATTGGGCAAGGGATATTACAGTAGTATCAGAGCGGTCTCCTTCCATCCTGTTGGGTGAGTCATTGAAATTTCGAACGAAGACCTTATGGATTTTGACAAATCCATGTATGAATTGATGCAGAAATTGTATGATGCGATGAGTGATCCTGATTTTAAACGGGGATATCTAATGATATTTGAAAAATATAAATGAAAGGATAAGGAGAAACAAGAGATCTCTAGAGGTGAAGTGTCTAGAAATTTTTACAATCAATTTGCAACAGTTAGTGTACAACATATAGTGGATCCTATGGAGAACAAAAACCAGATGTGCATAGAAAAAGATACAGATCACACGACACTTCATGATGACTCCAAAATTGAAGAAAATCAGGTGATGGTTGAAGATGAATCAGTTACATCAGAGCAGCCACATGAAGATATGGGTTTTTGTATTACTTCATCCTATCAAGATGAAAAATCAGATTGTGATTTGAAGGCCCAAGATATATCGGTACATGTGAAAGTTGGTCCTCTACTTAGTCGAGTAGCCACTAGTGTATTGACTACACATGATGATGGTGACACTTTACAATGGCATGATATCATTACTGTTTGGTTTGAGGGCAGCAGCATTATGCCCCTTCATTCTCATGAGATAGGCGATTGTGATCATGAGAAAGCTATTGATATGATATCACCCATTGATGGCAGCCCTACGCCAATTGGCAGAGATGGAGAAATCAAGCATACGAGGGCTGGTTTTGTATATTTTGGCAGCAAAGAGATAAAGACGTCCAAAAAGATGAATGAAGGATGGTTGCAAAAAGCCAAACAGGCTAGGTTATTGGCTGCCAATGCGAGACAGCATCTTCAAAATGTGAAAAAAAAAAGGTCAATGACATAAACATAGCGAAACAAAAGAAGATAGACGACATTACAAAACTCTTATTTCAAAGTGAGATTGGATATGAAAATGCTTTTTGTTCTAATGATGATTAGGTTAAAGTTGTTAATAGTTTGGAGACTTTTTCCTCTAGGGTTTGCACATGGGATTCAAGTATGATACATGAGTTGTTTTAGCATAGTTCTTGGAGTTGGCATAATTTACAAAGTTGGGATTCAAGAACTCCATTGCTAGATGGTTGGTTTCATTGGTTGATAGGATTTGATGACATCTTGGGTTTCAACTACATACAGAGATTTCGGGTTAGCACTTGTTGTAGGACCATTTGAGATCCCAGTGGTTGGTGAACAGGGGCAATTCTTTCCATTCAACCTCCAGATGCTGTAGCAGTCGTGATTGCTAGTGGTCAAGCAATTTCAAGAGGGGCGAAGTGTAGTGTCCCTGTTTTGGAGGCAAAGTTGTTTAATTAATTTAATTAATTAAGTTGTCAAAATTAATGATATTTCTTAAGGATAGCTTAATTGAGTATTTTAATTAAAGTATTAAGTTAATTATTTATAAAGTTATCAAATAAATAAAAATTAAAAGGTAACTTTATATTTAATTAATTTAATTTAAGTGACTTCAATAAATATTAAATCATAAAAGTCACTTAAGTGAAATAATATTATATTTTTCTATAAGTTTCTATTTGAGGCCGACCTCTTTGGTGAAAAAGAATAAATAAGGGAGGCCAGCCATTGTTTCACCATCCAGGAATTGTTATTTGATTTGCAGAACTTGTTTGGTGAATGAGCCAGCAAGGGTTTCTACCATTTCCAGCCATTGGGAATGAAAACTCTCATTGGTTAAGCAATTTTGAGGGTGTGAAATATCATCTGAATTATTGCCGCTGTGAGGAAGATACTTCAATCTTCCATTTGTGCTTCATTGGAAAAAATTTGTGGCCTTTGGCCAAGTTTTTGGTTAGATCTATTTGGTGATAATTGTGGAGACAGTTTTTGCATCAGGGTCTTCATCAAATAAGAGCATTCAAATAGGTTGATTTGCATTTAGTGCAATCAGATTTTTATATCAGACATTTCAGTCATCTCCAGCCAGCTAGGGAAGCCACGATTTTGCTCATATCTCTTCTATTTGGCATCGATTCTTCAAAGGGGTTAAAGCTCTACATTCTAGGAGAGGTGAAGATTGTATTGCAGGCAAATTTGGAAGGGATTTGTGGTAGATATAATTTATTGCAGAAGTCTGATCATAAGTGACAAGGGCGGCCAGCTAGGAGATGCGATTTGGAGTTGGAAGGAGAAATAAATTCAAACAAAATTCAGGGAGCATTGCCAAGGCATAAGAAGCTTACGCGCCACTTGCTTGAAAGAATATCTATTGGTATTTGCGAGAATCCAATTATTTGACAAGGTAGCCATCATACGGTCCAAGTTCTTCTATTTCATGTCATTGCATTAAATGTACCATTTCATTATTATCCTCTTCCCATCACAACCAATATCTTTACATTGTAAAGGAGAGTAGTTGCATTGTCATTATTGTATACTGCTGTAAGTGAACTTGTACTTAGAAAATCAGACTTGAGCATTGTTTCGTTCACTTGTGAGCCAAGAGTCTTTGCCAATTTATATGCATCATTGTATTGGACATTATTTGGCAATTAAGGAGTTATAAGTTGCTGGATATTTATAGTGTCATTGAGCAATTCAATATCATTGTCCTCAGCTTTATACCATGCATGCCAATTGTTTGACAAAATGTCAATTGGTTGTAGGTGCATGTTTTGCATATAGAAATCATATAAGTTCATTGTAACTGATAGAAATAAGTCATTGACGCATTTAGAATATAATTTAGACATTGTAGTTTTGAATTGTAGGCAACTGGAGCATTCTATTATCATTTTTCAAGCATTCAATCAAACTGAAATTCTGTACCAGCAAGAACAGAATTTGCATGTGAATTGTTTAACAATATTCCTTGAGCCTTATATCAGCATTTTGAGATCAGATTGGGCAAGGGATATTACAGTGGTATCAGAGCGGTCTCCTGCCATCCTGTTGGGTGACTCATTGAAATTTAGAACGAAGACCTTATGGCTTTTGATAGATCCACGTATGAATTGATGCAGAAATTGTATGATGCGATGACTGATCCTGATTTTATAAGGGGATATCTACTGATGTTTGAAAAATATAAACAAAAGGATAAGGAGAAACAAGTGATCTCTACAAGTGAAGTGTCTAGAAATCTTTACAATGAATTTGCAGCAGTTAGTGACCAACATATAGTGGATCCTATAGAGAACAAAAACCAGATATGCATAGAAAAAGATACGGATCACACGACACTTCATAATGACTCCAAGATTGAAGAAAATCAGGTGATGGTTGAAAATGAATCAGTTACATCAAAGCAGCCACATGAAGATATGGGTTCTTGTATTACTTCATCCTATCAAGATGAAAAATCAGATTGTGATTTGAAGGCCCAAGATATATCGGTACATGTGAAAGTTGGTCCTCTAATTAGTGGAGCAGCCACTAGTGTATTGACTACACATGATGATGGTGACACTTTACAATGGCATGATATCATCAGTACATGTGAAATTTGGTCCTCTACTTAGTGGAGCAGCCACTAGTGTATTGACTACATGTGATGATGGTGACACTTTACAATGGCATGATATCATTACTGTTTGGTTTGTGGGCAGCAGCATTATTCCCCTTCATTCTCATGAGATAGGAGATTGTGATCATGAGAAAGCTATTGATATGATATCACCCATTGATTGTTAGAATATTATTATATATTTATATTCATGGTCAAATGTAATCTACTATTGCTATAGTAGTCGGTAATGTAATCTACTGTTGCTACAGTAGTCGGTAGGTAGACAATAGGTAGTTTTTTAAATTTCTACAGTAGGTGTCTACTTCTTTTTATATTATAACATTTTTCATGTTAATGTAAGAAGTATTTTTACCATTTCATGGTATCAGAGCCTGTTAGGGTTTCTGGGAAATTTCGTGAGCCTTTGTTGGCTGTAATTTCGAACAAAAAATTAGTGTGCCTGTGGTTTTGTGTCTGAGGTTTTCTGGGTATGTGTTTTGAAACTCTTCTAGAAGGTGGTTTTTCTAAACCCGCGATTTCTATTTTTGAGAATCAAGGGTCTAGAAAAAAAATCTGAAAAATTCATACTCTGCCTAGTCGCATGTTTTTCTAAAACCCTGGTCGCGTGTTTTTCGTGCTCTGCCTGGTCGCATGTTTCTTCTGAGCGTTTTTCAAAACGTATTTCTGGGTGTTCTGGGCACGCGCGACCTGCTCTGCTCGCGTCTTTCTTGCATGCGACCCACGTTTTTTTCTTCCTCTCTGTGGAGATCTACACGTGTTTTTCAATTCTGTTTGATTTAACCCATCTCTGTCCGTGATTTTCCAGTTCTTTGGCGCCATTTTTTTTAAGACTTTCGTGTGTTTTTTGTGCCTCTGAGAAACACGTTTTTTCGGCTTCTCTTGCCCGCGTTTTATCTTTGTTTCTAGGAGCGATTTTAGTTTTTTTTTAATGCGTTTTACCTATTCTTGGAGACTCGATTTCTTGCCCTGCGTGGTTGTGTTTTTTAGTCTTCTATAGGCGCGATTTCCTGAGATTTCGGTGTTGTTTTCTGGTTCGTTCATGGCTGTCCAGGTTTTTTCTGATTTCAGCTAGGGTTCTGACCAGTTTTCTAAGCTCGAAAATTTCTTTTGATTACATATTCCTGGTGGGTTTTCTGCGATCTCAACTGGGTTGTTGTTAAATGTTTTTGGGTGCCTCAGTTTTTGTGCCTCGAAATTTGTGCCATTGGGTGTTGATGAAATTTTTTGGGTTGTCAAAAAAAATTTTGGGTTTTCAGCATTCTCTTCTAGGTAATCTTCAGATCTTCTAAATTTCGTCATCAACGTGCCTCGAAATCCGTGCTAGGGTTTCATCTTTGAATTTGTGCGGTCTTTATTTTTGTTTTGCCTTCACCAGTTTGACCGCAAGGTACGTGATGGCATCTCTGACGAATATCATGCTCGAAAGTAGCCAAAAGTTCAACGGTAAAAATTACAACACCTGGAAGCAGCGCATGATTACAATCTTCGAATATCGTTGCGTCGATCAGATCGTTTTGGGGAACTCACCTCATCCCACTGTAGTCGGAAAGGACCAAGACAAATGGGATGAACGCAACCGGGAAGCCGTCATGCTCATCAAACTCTCAATCACAGATGAGCAGCTACCTCAAGTACTGTCTGGCAAAACTGCTTCAGAAATTTGGAATCATTTGAATGCACTTCATGAAACCTTCGACAAGAGCAGAGCGTTCTTTCTCAAGAACATGTTTTTTTCCATCATGATGAATGCGAAAATGTCCTTACAGGAACATCTCACGAAGATTAAGGACATTCGTGATCAGTTGGAGGCGATTGGTCGAAAAATGGAAGAAGAAGACATCGTCGTTATTACTCTGAAGAGTCTTCCACGTTCGTATGAACATTTCATCGAGACGCTGAATATCACCTCCACCAATGTTGATCTCAAATTTGAAGAACTTTGCACCAAGCTCTTGCAGCAAGATCGTTGGCGACAGCAGTTTGGAAGCAGTTCCAGTTCCACCTCCACAGAGCAAGCGTTCTCGGCCAAATCTTCTGCTAAGAACAAAGGGAAGGCTCAATCTTCTCAGCCGAAAGGCTCTGGTTCTTCTCAGGACAACAAGAAGAAAAAGAACGTTTAGTGCAATTATTGCCATAAATATGGTCACATCAACGCTGATTGTCGCATTCGGATGGCTTCTGAACAAAAGAAGCAGGGAGGGTCTCAACAAAAGACAAATGTCGCGGAGCACACCGAGCAAAAAGAGTCTGCATTCTATGCATTTATGGCCAAGCGAACTGCAAATCCAGTCCAATCTTTTGCCTAGTATATTGATTCTGAGGCTTCTCGGCATTTTACTCATCGTCGAGATTGGTTCACCAAATATGATCCATCCACTGATTCAGTGATCTTTGGAGGTGGCAAAGAGTACACAGTTGTTGGTAAGGGCAATGTTCAGATTCACTCTGGAGGAAGAAATTTACTCTTTCTTGATGTCTACTATGTTCCAGGCATGGAACATAATCTACTCTATGTCAGCCAAATCATGAAGCATTCTCCACAGATGGATGTCATTTTCAATTCGTCCACTTGCAGCATTGTTGATAAGGCGACTCGTACTACAATTGCTACGGGACTTGAGGATCATGGTCTATACAAACTTATTGATTCCGATGATTCTCAAGATCACGCTCTGGTAGCAAAAAGTACTTCCATCAGCAAACTTTGGCATCAATGTTATGGGCACTTGAACGTGCACTATCTCTCTCAACTATCTCGGGAGGGTTTGGTTGCTAGTCTTCCTGAGATCCAAACTCAAAATCATGGAGTTTGTGGAGCCTGTCAAGCTGGAAAGCAGCATCGGACACCGTTCTCGGATGGTGATTCTTGGCGAGCCTCCAAGGTACTTCAATTGGTTCACGCTGATGTTTGTGGACCAATGAACACTCCATCTATTACTGGGTCCAAGTACTTTCTGTTATTTGTTGATGATTTTAGTCAAAAAATCTGGGTGTATTTTTTGAAAAATAAATCAAATGTGTTCAATACATTTCAGCAGTATAAGGCCTTGGTTGAGAAAGAATCAGGTTCTCACCTTGTTACTCTAAGGTCAGATAATGGGGGGGAGTTTTGTTCAACTGACTTCTCTACTTTTTGTGCTCAACACGGCATCAAACGACAACTCACCACACCATACGCCCCTCAGCAAAATGGTGTCGTTGAACGTAGGAATCGCACCATTATTGAAATGGCTCGTTCTATGCTGGAGTACAGAAACGTACCTAAGAAATACTGGGCTGAAGCAGTTTATACTGCCGTCTACCTCCTGAATCAGTCACCTACACAGGTCGTTAAGAAGATGACTCCAGAAGAAGCCTGGTCAGGACGTAAGCCTAAAGTGGGCCATCTGAAAGTCTTTGGTTCTACCACTCATGTATGGATTCCAGACGCCAAGCGTGCCAAGTTGGACTCCAAGAGCCAGCACCTTATGTTTACTGGTTATAGCGACAATCACAAGGCATACAGGTTGATTGATGTGGAGGTGGATCATCTCATATTTAGTCATGATATTGTGATTGATGAGACTACTAGTCCATTTATTCCTACTACCGTCCCTGAGGATCAGCCTATGCAAGTTCCTGATGATGGTGTTCGTCTTCCTCTTGGTTCCCTTGATGGGAGGGCTTCAGAGCATTCTGACTCTGAAGATGAGGAGTCTACCGGTCATGATATAGCACCACCTAATCTTCCTCAGGATTCACATCCAGATGACGTTGTTCCAGACATCCCAGCAGATGTTGTTTCTCCTACTTCAGATGTTGGTACTTCTGCTCGTCGGCCTAAATGGTGGCTCAAGACTATCGGAGATCTTCATAATGATGAACTCATTGAGGGTAGATCAGCTCGCAGCAAGCGCAAACAGCCAAACACAGTCAATTTTGCTCTTATGGCCAACCTACACAGCATCTATGAGCCTTAGACATATTCAGAGGCTAAAGGAATTCCAGAGTGGGAAAAGGCTATGGAGTCCGAATACCATAGTCTTTTGAAGAATCACACTTGGGATCTCTCTGATCTTCCTCCTGGGAAGAAACCTATTAGCTGCAAATGGGTCTATAAGGTCAAGTATCATGCCGATGGCACTTTGGATAAATACAAGGCAAGATTAGTTGCTCGGGAGTTCACACAACGGGAGGGCATTGACTACGAGGAGACTTTTGCTCCAACTGCAAAGATGAGCACAATTCGTCTTCTTCTCGCTATTGCAGCCCAATTCGCATGGACAATTCATCAGATGGATGTCAAGAGTGCCTTTCTCAACGGTGAGTTGCAGGAAGAAGTCTACATGACGCGGCCTCTTGGTTTCAAGGTTGTCGGAAAAGAACATTAGGTATGTAGGCTCGTGAAAGCGTTCTATGGACTGAAACAGGCTCCCCGTGCATGGTACATCAAAATTGATCAGTACTTGGTTGATCATGGTTTTCACCGTAGCCCTTCTGACACTAATCTGTATGTCAAACACTCTGGTGATGATATTCTCTTTCTTGTTGTCTATGTTGATGACTTGATCATTACTGGCAGTTCAACACATTTGATTGCAGCAATCAAACAAGACTTGTGTCAGGATTTTGACATGACCAATTTGGGGCTTCTCCATTATTGTTTGGGTATTGAAGTTTGGCAGACCGTTGATGGTATCTTTATCTCTCAGTCTAAATACGCTCGGAGTCTGCTTGACAAGTTTTGGATGCAAGACTGCAAACCTGCCTCCACACCTATGGAGAAGGGGCTGAAGTTATCAGCCAACTCTGATTCACCTCCGGTAAATGAAACGACATTCAGGCAACTAGTGGGCAGTCTCATCTACCTCACGGCCACTAGACCTAATATCAGCTTTACAGTGAGCTACATTTCTCGCTTCATGACAGCTCCAAAAGCTAATCATTGGCTTGCAGCAAAGCGCATGCTGAGATATGTTAAGGGCACTTCACATTATGGCATTTTGTATGGCAGATGCAAGGATCCGAAGTTGATTGGTTATACAGATTCAAATTGGGCAGGTTCAGTGGATGACCGGAAATCTACTCCTGAATATGTATTCAGTTTGGGTACCGGTGTTTTTAACCGATTGACCTTTAAGGGAGGGTGTTAGAATATTATTATATATTTATATTAATGGTCAAATGTAATCTACTATTGCCACAGTAGTCGGTAATGTAATCTACTGTTGCTACAGTAGTCAGTAGGTACATAGTAGGTAGTTTTTTTAATATCTACAATAGGTTTCTACTTCTTTTTATATTGTAACTTTTTTCATGTTAATGTAAGAAGTCTTTTTACCATTTCATTGATGGCAGCCCTACACCAATTGGTAGACATGCAGAAATCAAGCATACGAGGGCTGGTTTTGTATATTTTGGCAGAAAAGAGATAAAGAAGTCCAAAAAGATGAACGAAGGATGGTTGCAAAAAGCCAAAGAGGCTAGGTTAGTGGCCGTCAATGCGATACAGCATCTTCAAAAGGTGAAAGAAAAGGTTAATCACATAAACATAGCAAAACAAAAAGGATAGACGAAATTAAAAATATCTTATTTCAAAGTGAGGTTGGATATGAAAATGCACCTTGTTCTAATGATGATGAGGTTAAAGTTGTTCATAGTTTGGAGACTTTTTCCTCTAGGGTTTGCACATGGGATTCAAGTATGATACTTGAGTTGTTTTAGTATAGGGCTTGGAATTGGCTTGA
This sequence comes from Sequoiadendron giganteum, assembly GCA_007115665.2. Taxonomy (NCBI): domain Eukaryota; kingdom Viridiplantae; phylum Streptophyta; class Pinopsida; order Cupressales; family Cupressaceae; genus Sequoiadendron; species Sequoiadendron giganteum. The sequence continues at coordinate 862,171,719 of CM021101.1, forward strand.
TTTACAAAGTTGGGATTCAAGAACTCCATTGCTAGATGGTTGGTTTCATTGGTTGACAGGATTTGATTACATCTTGGGTTCCAGCTACATACAGAGATTTCGGGTTAGCACTTGTCGCAGGATCATTTGGGATCCCGGTGGTTAATGAATAGGTGCAGTTGTTTCCCATTCAACCTCCAGATGTTGTAGCAGTCGTGATTGCTTGGGGTCAAGCAATTTCAAGAGGGGCGGACTTTAATGTCCCCGTTTTGGAGGCAAAGTAATTTAATTAATTAAGTTGTCCAAATTAATGATATTTCTTAACGATAGCTCAATTGATTATTTTAATTAAAGTATTAAGTTAATTATTTATAAAGTTGTCAAATAAATAAAAATTTAAAGGTAACTTTATATTTAATTAATTTAATTGAAGTGACTTAATTAAATATTAAATCATAAAAGTCACTTAAGTGAAATAATATTATATTTTTCTATAAGTTTCTATTAGAGGCCGACCTCTTTGATGAAAAAGAATAAATAAGAGAGGCCAGCCATTGTTTCACCATCCAAGAATTGTTATTTGATTTGCAGAACTTGTTTGGTGAAAGAGCCAGCTAGGGTTTCTACCATTTCCAGCCATTGGGAATGAAAACTCTCATTGGTTAAGCAATTTTGAGGGTGTGAAATATCATCTGAATTATTGCAGCTGTGAAGAAGATACTTCAGTCTTCCATTTGTGCTTCATTGGAAAAACTTTGTGGCCTTTGACCAAGTTTTTGGTTAGATCTATTTGGTGATAATTGTGGAGACATTTTGGCATCAAGGTCTTCATCAAATAAGTGCATTCAAACAGGTCGATTCGCATTTGCTGCAATCAGATTTTTATATCAGACATTTCAGTCATCTCCAGCCAGCTAGGGAAGCCACGATTTTTCTCATATCTCTTCTATTTGGCATTGATTCTTCAAGGGGGTTAAAGTTCTACATTCTTGGAGAGGTGAAGATTGTATTGCAGGCAATTTGGAGGGGATTTGTTGTAGATATAATTTATTGCAGAAGTCTGATCATAAGTGACAGGGGCAGCCAGCTAAGAGGTGCAATTTGGAGTTGGGAGGAGAAATAAATTCAAACAAAATTCAAGGAGCATTATCAAGGCAAAAGAAGCTTAGGCGCCACTTGTTTGAAAGAATATCTATTGGCATTTGGGAGAATCGAATTATTTGACAAGGCAGCCAGCATACGGTCCAGGTTCTTCTATTTCATGTCATTGCATTAAATGTACCATTTCATTATTATCCTCTTGCTATCACAACCTGCATCTTTGCATTGTAAAGGAGAGTAGTTGCATTGTCATTTTAGTATACTGCTGTAAGCGAACTTGTACTCAGAAAATCAGACTTGAGCATTGTTGCATTCACTTGTGAGCCAAGAGTTTTGGCCAGTTTATATGCATCATTGTATTGGACATTATTTGGCAATTAAGGAGTTATAAGTTGCTGGATATTTATAGTGTCGTTGAGCAATTCAATATCATTGTACTCAGCTTTATAGCATGCATGCCAATTGTTTGACAAAATGTCAATTGGCTGTAGATGCATATTTGCGTATAGAAATCATATAAGTGCATTGTGAATGATAGAAATCAGTCATTGATGCATTTAGAATATAATTTAGACATTGTAGTTTTGAATTGCAAGCAATTGGAGCATTCTATTATCATTTTTCAAGTATTCAATCAAACTGAAATTCTGTACCAGCAAGATCAGACTTTGCATGTAAATTGTTTGACAATATTCCTTGAGCCTTATATCAGCATTTTGAGATCAGATTGGGCAAGGGATATTACAGAATAAGGTGTGTCTACCTAAAGCATGCATTTTTATTTGGGCGGTGCCTCAGGATAGAGTTCTTACAGGAGATAGATTTGCCAAATTGGGATTCTATAGTCCAACCAGATGCCTGTTATGTCAAGATGCAGAAGAGACTGTAGACCATTTGTTCTTGAATTGCAAATTTTCACAAGGTATTTGGAGGTAGCTTTGTGCGAAACTTCAGTGGAAATCAGCCCTCCCTAATAAGCTGATTGATTTGCTTAAGGCTTGGCCAGCTCCTTTTAAGAATTCAGTTTTTGGTGATTTATGGGTGTCAAGTCCGTCGATGGTGATATGGGAAATTTGGAAGGAGAGAAACAGATGTATCTTTCAGGAAAAAGAGATGTCAATCCCCAAGTTGCAATGCAAAATTGAGGCTTTTTTGGTACAATTCTTTAATGCTAGAGTGGAGGAGTTGAACCAGAAAAAAGGAAATTTCTCTTTTTGGGATTCATGGATCTTAAAGCACTGGTTTGGAATTAAAGCTCCTTCTTGTGGAAGCGTTGGGAGTGTTGCTTTTGTGGAAGAACAAAGCAAGGTTGTTTGGTCGCCTCCTGATATTGGATGGGCAAAATTAAACTTTGATGGGGCTTCGAAGGGGAATCTTGGCCCCTCTGAAGCGGGCTGTATTGTAAGGGATTGTAAAGGATTGATTATGGGAAAATTGGCTAAGTCTCTCCCTGTATGTACAAATAATGTTGCAGAATTTCAAGCCCTTCTTTTTGGATTGGAGCTCTACAAAGAATTAGGAGTAAGAAGAGTAGTAATTGAAAGTAATTCCACGTTGGTGATCAATGCTTTTAAGATCGAAACAAATTCAACAATGGAAGTTAGGGTAGTTGTTGGAGGTTGCTCTGGGCTTGATTGGGATTTTTGAGCGAGTAATGTTCAATCATACTTTGAGGGAAGGGAATTCAGAGGCAGATTCGCTTTCAAAGTTGGGAGTTGTTGGTCTAGATTTAAAAGAAACAGAGTCTTGATCAAAGTTTTGTGGGTGGAGGGGTGGGCACCCCTCCAGGCTGGCGGAGGGGACGTGGCGGAATAGGCTATGGTGTCAAGTGAGCTAAGGAAGGTGGAGGAGGATGGAGAGATGACTCGTCAAGGGCTGTTTTAGTAATCATGACCTTGAAGCACATGAGGTGATGGGAAGGAATGGTCACCTTTCCCTAGGCCAGATTATTTGCATTTTACTTGGCGTACTTTGTCCTCGGCAAGCTCTCGGCACGTATGGAGAGGATTTATTTGTGGTAGGTGGCGGCAACTCAGTACCTGGCATTTATTTCCTTGTGGTTTGGCTTTAAGGTCGACCAAGATGCCATTTATCTCTCATTTTATTTTCTTTGGCTACGTATGGTGTTCTCTTCTCTATTTGGGTGTGCTCCAAGCCTGGGCGTTGATGGCAAAGCGCTCAAAGTTCGTCATAGAGGTTTCGATGGATGGGGTGGCAAAATTTGGGGCAGATACCCCGATTTCCTTGACTGTACTGCATTCTAAAAAACTCACATGTTGACTACGAACACGGCCATATTCTGACAACTTTTTTGGAAAGCTAAAAAATAGCCTGCAGAGGCTAAAAATAGCTCATCGAAGGGTAATTTTCATGGAAAATTCTGAGATATGGGTTTTGCTCAGAAAATGATTCTAAGACAACCCAAAATGTCAAAAATGTGAAAATTTGACTTCTACTCAACCATGCAAAGGAATTTCAGTTAAGAAAATCAGAGCCTCAAGAATTGATGCTCTGAAACAAATTTTCCTGAAAAATTCTGGCACATGGGTTTTACTAAGAAAGCAATTCTGAATTGACCCAAATGATTTGTTTTGTCAAAAATCGCCAAATCTTCAAAAATGCGAGAGAATTTAAGACGAGAAAATGGAAGAATTAGAGAAAAAGAAAGACGTTTTTTATGTTTTATAATTATGATTTTTTTTCCTCTTTCCACTAAAATTGCCACTCTATCTTGAATTTTGCTGATGAATCTGGATTTGTACCTGCAAAAGAATATTTTTGATGTCTTCGAATTTGATTGCTGATGAAAATTCGCCCAACTCTGAAGGAAAATCACTTCTGCTAAGCTGGATGAGTAAAAATGGACGCCATGCTTGCATAAATAGAGCAAAATTGTACCATAGAAGCATGACTGCAAGATTAAAAACCCTTATTTTGAAAGAAAGATTTTTTATTGGACCCCCTCAAGTTGAGCTGATACTGACTCGGAGTCTCGGAGATTAAAACAATAATAAAATATTCACTTGCTCTATCATGCGAATTTGAGACTTAGCATCAAAAAGGCGCCAATAATAAATTATTGAGCAAAATCGCCATTTAAAACCTTAGCATGCAAAACAAATATTAAATATTATTTTAATCAGTTAGTAAAAAGATGCACAGCATCTAGATGCACCCGGCAAACTTCACTGATCTCAAAAAGTCCTTATTTGACCCTCTAGGCATCCATTTGCAAGAGTTATTGAATATTTTACTATCTCCTATTTTATGCTGACTACAAAGTTACAGTTGGCCATGTTCAGCTCTAATTTTCAGGTGACTGAGTGAACCTGTGACTAAGCTGAGATATCCACTGTGAAGCCTGCATAGCAAGGATGAAATGTCTGCTGGGAGCTGCAACTGCTAAAATCAACGTTTGACACCCCAAAAAATTAGGTGCCTTTGATTAAACTAATGCAAGGTCTCCAGACTTGAACCATTTCTCTATTTTGCCATCCGACGCTTCAAATTGCCGATGTTGGCAAACAATGAACCTCATTGATTGGATGATAGATTTATTGTGTGACTGGAAGTATTCCGCATCCAACAACTATATGTAAGGCATTTGAAAGCTGCATTAGGAACCCCAAAAGCAAGGGTGCCCCTAGCCTATGAAGGCACAAACACCATTTTGACAAAAGTGCAACTTTCACCTAGACACCACACTTTGACCCCTGACACCAGGAGCTAGAGTGCTCTGATTTGCACACCATCTGTCTCTCTGCGTAGCTAGATCAACTTACAAGAGAATATCTCTAGAGGTGACGAAGCAAGAAAACTGCTTCTAAGACCTCAACAAGAAGGGTGCCTTTTTCAAGGAGATGTGTATTTTCCATACTTAAGCCATTTTTTGGTTGCTTTCACTTTTTGGAGGCTAACAACTAGACTCATTGGATAGCAGGAGTAATTGCGCACAAGTCTCGTGAAGACTATGAATGCCAACAACCCCATCTGGAAAGCCTAAAAGTTGAGTGCCCCTGGCCTACAAAGGTACAGGTGTGTATTTGAACATTTCTCCACCCTCTGATTTACATGTTGGTAGAACCTCTGTCACAATCACTCTAAATGTCGGATCACCTCACAAACTAATGCATTGCGAAGCTCAACTGGATTAGAAAAGAACTTAGGAAGACAGCATCTGCAAATTCATTCATCTAAGGGGTCAAACTAAAGGGCACCCCTGGGCTACAAGGGCGCAGAAACTATAAACTTGACAGCCTCTGTGACATGCATCCTCCTCGTACTCTCAACTTCTAACCTCGATTGTCGGAGTTCTGCACTTCGAACATCTTTGCTTGATAGCTCATCAAAAAGCTGGGCTAACTTTGAAGAGATTGAACCTATTTGCAAGCACATGCAACAAGATCTGAGCCTTCAAAAAGAAGGGCACCCCTGGGCTACAGGGGCGCAGATCTGCTTTTTGCTTAAAATCATTTGTTTCTACCTCTATAAACATTCTTCTAGCCACTGAATTGTCCTTGTAGGAGTATAATACTATCGTGAAACACTCCTCCATCATAATAAGTTATGCTCTGAGTCTAGGTTGAGGTTCTGATCTCCAGGTATAAACCAATTGATGTTGTTGACTGACATGACACTGACCAAAGTCCACACTTGACTTGCCCAAAAACCACATTTTGACATCATTGTAGCAAAGTTTAGACCTTTTAAGCAAAATGCCTTAATGAAGCAAAAAATTTGGTTTGGGTACAAGAGCTGCAAACTAGCTTCCACCTACTCCCCAATCGTCTTCCTCCTTGGTTTCGCTTTCGCTTATTCTCCAATCTTTTGTCGTCGCATATCCGAGCATATTGAAGGCGATTGGTGTTTCTTTTCCCTCCTGATACGGTTTTAGTTTCAATCCGTTAATGGAGTCTGGTAATAGAGTCTCCTCTAAGTTCTCTAGTTTGATTGCTCCATTCTCGCCAACCTCCCTGATTTTAAAGGGTCCAAGCCACCTGACTTTGAATTTTCTTGGCTTAATCTCGTTACGACCATTATATTTTAAAACTAACTAGCCAGGTTGGAACTTCATTCAATGAAGGTGTTTGTCATGCCAATACTTCCTCCTCTTTTGCATTGCCTCCATCGCCCATTGCGCCAATATTCTTGCATTCGTCAAGTTTGTTGAGCTGGAATAACCGCTCCTGCAAACTCTTTGTGTCACCCAATCTATTCTCGACACCTATTCTCAAGCTTGGCACCATGTATTCAACTAGCACTATCGCCTCTTGACCATACATCAACAAGAAAGGTGTGCCCGATCGTCGCCTTATATGTCGTACAATAGGCCCATAGTACGATGAGTAACCTTTCCTCCCAGTCAACTTCCTCAATGTCGCACAACTTGTGGATGACGGAGACAAGTACCTTATTCGTGGATTCTGCTTGACCGTTTCCTCTCAGGTAGTACAAACTTGATAAGTTGTGGAATATCCAAAACTCTGTCATCGAATGACATGGTTGACGAAATGTCAACCTCTATCATTAGTGATTTGTATCGATATGTCGTACCGTGTGACTATTTTCTCATAGATGAATCATGTCATACTAAGTGCAATGGCATCTAGCAATGCCTGAGCCTCCACCCATTTTGTTAAGTACTCGGTGGCGACAACTATGTACCTACACCAATGCAACTGGCTGACTTTCAACATCCCAATGAAGTCGAATCCCCACTGTTCAAACAGTTCCTAAGGTTGAGAGGGAAATAGTGGCATGTAGTTCCTCTTGAGAGGCTTGTCGACTCTTTGGAAGATGTCACATCCTATCACCCACTCTCAAGCATCAATGTGTACCATAACCCTATCAGGAGGACTTTCCGAGTTGTGGTGTCCAATCCCATATGCCCTCCGACCAGATCTTCAAGTGCTTCTTTCAGTACACCAAGAATTTCCTCTTCCATAACACATCGCCTAAGTACTTGGTCCAACCCATCTTGTATAATAGCCCATTAATGAGTTGGAAGGTTTTGCTTTTTAGTACTAGTTTCCTCAATTCCCCTGGAGGCATTTCTTTTGGAAATGTTGACATCGACGGGTACTCTCCAATTTTCTCATACCATTGGGGAAGTGTTGCAATCTAAAACAAGTGTTCATCCAAAAAGTCTTCATTCACTCCCTCAAGGGGCTCACTAGACCAAATTCTTGATAATTGGTCATAGATGACATGACTCTTCCCTGGACGTACGATTATGGTGAATGTAAATTCTTGCAACAACAGAAGCCATCAGCTTACTCTTCCCTGAATGATGGGTTTGTTGACCAAGTACATGAGAGCTTGATGGTGAGCATAGAATGTGAAGGGAGTTGCCAAAGGATAATGTCTAAATTTCTACACCCTATACACCATCCCGAGAGCTTCCCTCTCTACGTACTATTATTCTCCTTTGCCTTTGATAGTAGCTGACTTGAGAAAAACTCCAAGTGGTCCAACCCTTACACTCCTATTTCCACCAGTGTTGCTCTGGTTGCATAATTGGAAGCGTAGACATGCAAATGGAATTATTTGCTCCAATCTGGATATGCTAATATCAGCGAACTGATTAATCATACTTTCAACTCATTTAAGGATTTTTCTTGGTCTCCCCTCCACACAAATGGTTATCCCTTCTTGGTGAGTACGTCCAATGAATAGGAGATCTGGGCAAAATCCTTAATAAACCTTTTGTAGTACCTGATATGTCCCAAAAATGAATTCACGCTTGTGACATTTTGTGGAGCTTCCATCTATACGATTACCTTATCTTTTCAGGGTTTGTCTTGAGTCCAGCTTTATAGACGATGTGGCCCAACAATTCTCCTTGTGGTACCATGAATCAACATTTCTTTGGATTTAGTGCTAGTTGGGCTGCCCTACACCTCTCCATACACTCTCCAAATGCCTTTAGATGCTTCTCCTTGTCACTGTAGATTGACTAATCATCTACGAATGGTTTGAAATTGTCAACGGACATTTTGTCAAAATTGTGCAGGATTATTCACTGAAAGGTAGCCGAAGCGTTACATAGCACGAATGGCATTCAATCGTATGTGTATACCCCATCCTCGACTAAGAATGTTGTCTTTAGCTTGTCTTCTATGATATCTGATTGTAGCTAGAGAAACCATCCATGAATGAGTACATTTAATGTCCAACAACTTCCTCGAGGATTATGTTGGTGAAGGGGATTGGGAAGAGGTCTTAAATTGCCACTACATTTAGACTCCAAAAGTCTACACATATCTGAATCTATTTAGATTCCTTCATTAATGATATGACGATTGGCGACACCCAGTCGCTAACTTCCACTTTGAAAATGAAGCCTGCTTCCAACATTTTCTAAATCTCGTCTTGTACCTTAGTGGCATAATTCTTATTCATTCTATAGGATCTCTTTCGTATGGGTTGTGCTCTCAGTACGAGAGGGATCCTGTATACACACAATTCTGGCAATATCCCCTTGAGGTCTTTGTACATCCAAGAAAATGTGTCTTAATATTCCTCCATGAATATCTTGAACGTTGTCGCCTTCAATACTGGATCCCAATCATCACCGACCAAGATTGTCTTTGGTTTGTCTTCCTCCCCCAGGTTCATCTTTTTCATCCTTAGTTCTTCGTACTTGATTATTTTGTCTTATTTGAACTTGTGGGCTGGCATGTCATCCAGTTTTGCTACTCCTTGTATACTCCAAACTCGACCAAAAATGTCTAGCTGGTTGTGCCCTTATCTTCTTCTTCCTCAATCTCCCCGATTTGTAGCATGTTGCACTCTAGGTAGAATACCTTGTAATCTTCCATCTACCAACGGAACAGACCATTGAGAGAACTCGCCTCATGCTCCGAGCAACTATCAAGGTCAAGTACGCCTTCGTCGTTTGGTTCCATAACCTTTTTTCCCTCATCTACATCTAATTCTCCTCCATCGGACTCTAATCCAAAGGATGCCAACTCTTCACTCACAACCTAGTTCTTCAGGTAAATGACATACTTCCTCCTGTTGCTCTCAATCGAGAGTGTGTTTCGTTTCCAATTGCAGTTTGCATTGGCGGCAATCAGCCACCCTCTCCCAAGTAATGCATCATACGCCTTATTCTGTAGTGGGATGATGACAAAATTCAAGAGGAATTATTGTGTGTCGATCATCACTTTTTGTGACATCAGTGTATCGAGAGGTTTAATGTCATGCTAGTTTACGCCTACCAAGTGGAATGTTGGGGGCTGGAGAGTTGGTTTCCCCAAACACTTCCAAGTTTCCTCTAGTAGCATGTTTACTCCTGAGCCTCCATCAACGATCGTATTTGAGATTTTTCTACATCTATATGATGGAGAGCTTCCTCTCATTGCTTGCTATGAGTAACATTGGGTTTGTGGCTTGTTCTCCTAAAAGTTGTATCATGCTCTCGCTTAGACCTCCCTGACAAGTTTGATTGTCTTTGACGGCATTAGTAATTGCTACTCTTAGTTGTGGCATCGTCTCTAAAAGGTATGTTACCTTGATAGGTAGGGTTGTATGTAGCACCTACCAACTCCAATTGCAGTGACGTATCAGTTGCTCCATTGGAGGTTCTTCGTTCTTTGGCCATTGCTTGTTCTACTTTGGTCGTACGAGGCTTTGGGTAAATCATTTTTTTTGCCTACGCTTTGGTAATTGCCAGAACCTCCTCATCGTCTACTTCCAACATATTTATGCCTTTCAGTTTTGAGCAATCGATATCTTCATGATCGCTCGGTCCACACCATTTGCATAATCTTCCTCCCATACCTTGATTATTTTGGCATTCCATAGCAAAGTGACCCCATTCATTGCACTTTCAGCATTGTATCATAGGTCTACATTTGGCATCGTACTATATTCTACTTCTCGGTCCACTATTGTTGAATCGATTGTTGTTGCCTCTTTTGTTGTTACGATATCCTCCAGGGGATTCATGGGTGTTGTTTTGAGGTTTCAACCGTGTGGTCAGTGGGGCTAACTGTTCCTCTTATGCGAAGAGCACTTGTGTGATTCTTGTCTTCAAATTGTATGGGCACTCCTTGATAGAGTGTCCCATAACTTGGCAGATGTCACAAAATAGTTTCTTTGGGCAATTTTCCTTGGTATGACCTTTTGTCTTACATTCGGTACACCAAGATTCTTTGGATTCTTTTTGAGTTTTCCTTTTCGACCTTTAGTTCTTTCATCATTCACATCATGTCTCGCCTTAAGGCTTGTACTATTTTTTATTCTTCATCACTACTTTCCTCCGTACTTTCATAATCATTTATTTTTTTCTTTCCTCAGGAGGATGTTTTATTCTCACTTTCGATGTCCATTGCCCAATTGTAAGCATCGACATACAATGGAGATACGACCTTCATCTTCTTGCGCAATAAGGGAATTAATCTTTCAATAAACTATCATTTCTTTAATCCATCCACTGGCTAGCTCACCAACTTTACCAATAGCTCCTTGAGCCTACAATTGTAAGCTCGTACATTTTCATGCTTTCCTTATTTCATGATGTATATTTCAACTACGATCTCATTATCGTCTCTCAAAAGCCTAAATTCTTCTTGGAATGCCCTTTTTCATGCCTCCCATGTGGCTTTATGTCTACTTCTAGTTTTGTGTACCAATCTATCGCTATGCCTCTGAGAGCCGTTGGAAATCCTCTCAACCAGTAATCTTTGTCTTCCTGCCCATTTGCTATCCATATAGTTTCACATGTTTTACAGTGTCTCTCTAGATCCTCTAATCCGCTCCCCCATGAATTTCAGCAATTTCTAACTTTCCACACTCGGACAGGCAAACAGAGTCACCATTTTCCTTCCCCGATGTCCTCCCTATGCATTGGACTTGTTTGGACTGTTTAGCTTGCTACGTTCCAGTGCCTCTCTTACACTCACAGCCACGGACAAGTCCTCCACTCGTCCACTTTCAACATCCTTTGCACTCTGAGTATCTTGGGGGTTGTTCTTGCACTCCCTCCGTCCGAAGGTCTTCGGTTCGATTCCTCCAATTCTCAATTCTTCTTCCAATATGGACAACTCTCGGAAACGAGGTATGCTATTCCTATTTCTTTTGTTGATTCATTTTCAGAGTCTGTTTGTTCTTCATCATCCAATACTTTCTCTACGAATGGTTGTCTCGGTCGATCGATAAGGTTTTGGTTTGTTTCTTCGATGATTCTTCTCAATCGTTTTTGTCTTTCTTCTTGTTCCTTTACTCTCAAGGATCTTTGTACCCATTCTTCTGATGATTGTTGACCACTCGAGATTCAGCTCTTGTCTTTATTTGGTCGTATGAGCATTAATTTCTAGGAGTACATCTACAATTGGTGTTGTTGATGTTATAGCAGCTTAGGGCTGCACTTCCTTTGCACGAATTCCAAGAAGAAAGCATGAATTAAATGAATAGCCATTCAGCTATTTAACTCATGACTATAACATTTAATAAATTCAGGAGGGCCAACCCTATATGATTCGCTTGCTTTGTTCATCTCTTGGGCCGACTTTATTTATAAATTGTTATTTATTATATTACCTTAGAGGGTCGACCTATCTTGAAAACGCGCCTCTCTTGTATATATACAAGGTCTTACTTGTCATTGTTTTCATTCATTTTGAAGTCAAGCAAAATTCGCAATTAAGAGCAGAATTCGCACCTTCATAGCAGCAACTTGGTTTCAAGGAAGATCTCATATTCATTTGTATATCTTGCATCTAGGAGAGGTGCAATTTTTTTGTATCAAGAATTGGCCATTGTTGGGCCTAAGTTGTAAGCAGATTTCTGCTCTTGTTCTACTTTATATAAGAGATTCATTTGCTGGGTTTTTCTCCCTCAAAAGGAGGGTTTTCCCAGGGTATCTTGCTGTGTTTATTGTCTTATGTGTTGCAATATTATTAAGTGTTTTCATTGTCCAATCTGATCTAAGAAACACTAACATGGTATCAGAGCGGGTGTGAAAAAGATCGTAATCAGATTTAGTTTGCAACACTCACTTTATTCTTTTTCAATCTATCTTCTAAATTTCTCAAGATGGTGAACGGTCTGAAAATTGAGGATAGACTCGAAGGAATTTCGAACTACACATCATGGAGGTTTAGGATCATGCTCACATTGGAAGAGAATGATTTGGCTGAGTTTGTGAAAACACAAGTTCCCGAACCTGAGGAGGAAGAAGAGAAGTTGCAGTGGAGGAAGAAAGATACTAGGGCAAAGAAAGTGTTGGTTGATTCCGTCAAGGATCATGTTGTATCGATTGTCTTCAAGTTGGATACGGCAAGAGAGATGTTGACAACCTTGGAAGAGATGTATGAAATTAGCAACACTAGTCGAGCTCTTGCACTAAAGCAACAACTTCATCATGTGAAAATAACGAAAGGAGAATCTGTTATTACATGCTTCATGAGGATTTCAGAGATAAGAGATCAGCTCTCCGCAATTGGTCACATGATTGATGACAAAAATTTGACTATGCTTGCTCTCAATGGTCTTCCGCTTTCATGGGAGTCGTTTATTCAAGGAATCAATGCAAGATCTAAACTTCCCAAGTTTGATCGATTGAGAATTGATTGTATCCAAGAGGAATCGAGACTAACGGCTAGGGGCATTGGTCAAAGTTCAAAGAATGAAGAAATCCAAGTTCTTGCCTCTCATTCGTCTAAGAAAGGAAAAGGCTTTAAGAAAGGGTTCTTCAAGAGGAATCGAGAAAATGGAAATGATGGTGCTCCTGCTTTCAAAAGGAAACGAGACATGTCCAAGATTCAATGTTTTCGTTGTGATAAGTATGGTCACTTTGCGAAGGATTGTCCTCATAGACCTAAGCAACAAGTTGCCACTGCAAATGTTAAAGAAGTCGCTCCGCAGAAGGACTCCAGTGATTATCTGTTCTATTCAGCCTTGTCAAGCAATGTATCTACCAACGCCAACACTTGGCTGATTGATAGTGGTGCCTCTAGGCACATCACCGGTTTCAGGGGTCACCTTTCAAACTTAGTGGAGAGCAACTCTAGTGATCAAGTTGTCATTGGAGACGATGCTAGATATTCTGTGAAAGGAATTGGAAACTCCTCTCTTCACTTGGATTCTGGGATTTCATTGTAGTTGAACGATGTACTGTTCGTTCCAGGGATAAAGAGGAACCTTGTCTCAATTTCGGCATTAGAAGACAAGGGTTATCAAGTTGCATTTTCTAAAGGCAAAGTTCTTATATGGGCAAAGAACTCCAGCTTCAAAATTGCTCAAGTGATTGGAGTTAGACATAAATGTCTTTACAAGTTATGCACTCGTCCTCTTCAAGCGCTTGTGCATAACAGTTCCAGCATGTGCGATCTTTGGCATCGAAGATTGGCTCACATTCACTTTCGTGCTCTACCTATCATGGAGAAGATGGTCACCGGTCTTCCGAAATTCAATCAAGAACATGAAGGTACATGCAAGGGATGCGCCCTAGGCAAGAACACAAAAGGTACGTTTCATTCTAGTGAAAGTAGATCTAAATGTATTCTTCATCTCATTCATTCCGATTTATGTGGTCGAATGTCTATTGCATCTTCTAGTGGTTTCTTGTATTATATTATTTTTATTGATGATTACTCTAGAAAGACTTGGATTTATTTCTTGAGATCTAAAGAATCTGAAGAAGTACTAGAAAGGTTCAGAGAATTCAAGGCACAGGTTGAAAACCTGTCTGGTAAAAGGATCAAGGTTTTGAGATCCGATAATGGTGGAGAATACACCTCTGGCACCTTTCGAGACTTTTGTATTGAAGCAGGGATTAAGAGGGAGCTCAGTGTTCCCTTTAATCCACAACAAAATGGTATTGCTGAAAGAAAGAATAGGTCTATTGTGGAAGCAGTGAAAGCTATGATCCATGATCAAGATCTACAAATCTCTCTTTAGGCTGAGGCATCAAGGACTATCGTCTATGTTCAAAACAAGAGTCCCCACAGGATCTTGGAGAATAACACTCCTGAAGAAGCATTCTCAGAGGTGAAACCAAAAGTTAGTCATTTGAGGATCTTTGGTTGTCCAGTCTATGTTCATATTCCAAAGGAAAAGAGAACAAAGCTAGAACCTTCTAGGAAGAAAGGAATTCTTGTAGGTTATAGTGAGACTTCAAAAGCCTACAGGATATACATACCAGGACAGAAGTCTATTCAGATTAGTAGAAATGTCACATTTGAGGAAGATGTTGCTTTCAGAAGGTCCAAGGGCACTCCTATGGAGATTGATGAAGAAGAACCTCCTCAAGATATGGAATGTGACCATATTCCAGAGAACCTGAAGGAGGCTCCAGAACCTAAAGAAGATGTTGATCCAGTTGAACCCTTGGATCCTACTGATGGGCCTCTAAATATTGTGATTGGAAAGAAAAGACCTCTTTGGGCTCGTAGGACAATGCAGGAGGCAGAAATTTTTGCAGCCCCAAGAGGAGCTTAAAGCAAGAGACCTCAGAAGTTCTCTAGTTATGTCGCCTTCATGAGTCTGATTATTGAGTCAGAGCCTTCAAATGTCGAAGAAGTTTCTAGTCAACAAGTATGGAAAGATGCCATGACTGAGGAGTATCAGTCCATACTTAAGAATGATGTTTGGGATATTGTTCCTAAACCCAAGGACAAATTTGTGGTGTCTTCTAAGTGGCTCTTTAAAATCAAGCATGCAGCTGATGGGAGCATTGAGAAGCACAAGGCAAGATTCGTGGCTAGAGGGTTCTCACAAAAAGAGGGAGTTGACTATGAAGAAACTTTTGCTCTTGTGGCTCGATATACGTCTGTCAGAACCATCATTGCTATTGCCGCATCTAGAGGATGGAAGATTCACCAAATGGATGTAAAGACAGCTTTCCTAAATGGTGTAATAGAAGAAGAGGTTTACATTGAGCAACTCGAAGGATTTGAGGTGCATGGGAAGTAGTCTCATGTTTGCAAGTTGAAGAAGGCCTTGTATGGTCTTAAGCAAGCTCCTCGTGCTTGGTACGAAAGGATTGATCAGTATCTATTAAGCCTGGGTTTCTCAAAAAATGATGCAGATTCTAACCTCTACTTCAAGGTGGTAAATGGTGAAGCTTTGATTCTGGTTCTATATGTTGATGATTTGATTATCACTGGTGAAGAACATCTAATTTTAAAATGCAAGAAGGAGTTAGCTTCAGAGTTTGAGATGAAGAATCTAGGTCTCATGCATTACTTCCTTGGTTAGAAGTTTGGCAAAAGCCAGATGAGATGATTCTAAGTCAAGGCAAGTATACCATTGACATTCTCAAAAGGTTTGGTATGATCGACTGCAAACCTATGTCTATACCCATGGAGACTAATCTAGATAAGTTGAAGGAAGCTGTAGCTAGTTCAGAACCAGTGGATTCTACGATGTATAGACAATTGATTGGTTCATTGATGTATCTAGTTAACACTAGACCTGACATCTGCTATTCAGTGAGTGCACTTAGCCAGTTTATGTGTGAACCAAGGCAAATACATCTTGTAGCAGCTAAACATATCCTGAGATATCTATGTGGCACAATTGGATATGGGTTGAGATATTCTTCAGGTGTGGATTTAGAGCTGCATGGTTTTACTGATTCTGATTGAGCAGGATGTGTCTCAGATCAGAAGAGTACCTCTGGTTGTTGCTTCAGTTTGGGGACTGCTATGATTTCTTGGTGTAGCAGGAAACAGTCTTCAGTGGCTCTAAGTACAACCGAGGCAGAGTACATAACAGCTTGTGTGGCAGCTCGTAAGGCAGTGTGGCTTCGTAAGCTCCTTGCAGGATTGTTTCGACAATCAATGGAGCCTACCATTATACACTGTGATAACCAGAGCTGTGTAAAGCTTTTTGTCAATCCCGTGTTTCATGACAGAACAAAGCATGTTGAGATCAAGTACCACTATATTAGAGATATGGTACAAAGGAAAGCTATACAGTTGAGGTATATCAGCACTGAAGAGCAAACGGCAGACATTCTCACCAAGCCTCTCTCCAAGATCAAGTTTGTGTACTTTCGAGAAAAGCTTGGTATGGTGGAGAATGCAGCCTTAATTGAGAAAGACTCTCAGTATCAGTGATCCTTGATTGATAATGCATTTCTCTATTGAGAGAGATTTGAGGTGCAAGCCCTTGATAATGCATTTCTCTATTGAGAGAGATTTGAAGTGCAAGCCCTTGATAATTGAGAGAGATTTGAGGTGCAAGCCCTTGATAATGCATTTCTCTATTGAGAGAGATTTGAGGTGAAAGCCCTTGTTTCCACCCTCTGGGAGAGCCATGGTGGATGTCATGTGTGTGACTCCATGACAACATCACGTGAGGGAATCTGTGATGATTTTTGATAATGCATTTCTCTTTGAGATTTGAGGTGAAAGCCCTTGTTTCCACCCTTTGGGAGAGCCATGGTGGATGTCATGTGTGTGACTCCATGACAACATCACGTGAGGGAATCCATGATGATTTATTTGTGCTTGTGTATCACCCTCTGGAGGAACCATGGTGAAAGTCACATTGAGGTGACAACATCACATTAAGTGATGAGCACTTGTTCATACCATCTATGGAGGTAGCCATGATGGTTGATATCACGATGAGGTGATATTCTATTTTGTTTTCATTCTGATATGATGTGTCTTGTGCAGGTGGAAGTTCATCCCTAACTGAGAGGAAGTGTTGATGTTATAGCAGCTTAGGGCTGCACTTCCTTTGCACGAATTCCAAGAAGAAAGCATGAATTAAATGAATAGCCATTTGGCTATTTAATTCATGACTATAACATTTAATAAATTCAGGAGGGCCGACCCTATATGATTCGCTTGCTTTGTTCATCTCTTGGGCCGACTTTATTTATAAATTGTTATTTATTATATTACCTTAGAGGGTCGACCTATCTTGAAAAGGCGCCTCTCTTGTATATATACAAGGTCTTACTTGTCATTGTATTCATTCATTTTCAAGTCAAGCAAAATTCGCATTTAAGAGCAAAATTCGCACCTTCATAGCAGCAGCTTGGTTTCAAGGAAGATCTCATATTCATTTGTATATCTTGCATCTAGGAGAGGTGTGATTTCTTTGTATCAAGAATTGGCCATTGTTGGGCCTAAGTTGTAAGCAGATTTCTGCTCTTGTTCTACTTTATATAAGAGATTCATTTGCTGGGTTTTTCTCCCTCAAAAGGAGGGTTTTCCCAGGGTATCTTGCTGTGTTTATTGTCTTATGTGTTGCAATATTATTAAGTGCTTTCATTGTTCAATCTGATCTAAGAAACACTAACAGGTGTCACGCTCTTCCTCCTCCCGTTTGTTTCGCTCTTCATACCGTTGTATTTGTTGTCATCTTTGCTCTCTGTTTTTGTCGGCCCAAAGATCCTAGAGTATGATGAAGTGACATGCGAGCAATCTCGGTAGTCTATTGAGAAGGTGGTCACCCTCTGGGTTAACACTCAATAAAAGTTCGCAATTCCAATAAAAGATGTCAAGACAAGACATGGGATGAACTGGCAACATGTGTAATCCAATAAAAGTTTGCAATTCCACAAAAATAGCTGAAAACAACCAAAATACTCCCAAACTTGAAGCTTTCTTGGATTTTTGCAACTTCCAGCACATGATAGGGGATATGGAGGGCAAAGAGAAACAACACTCTTACAAATTTAACCAAGGGATAACCCATTTAGGAATTTCTCAAATCGGTTATATATGATGGGCAAGATGAGGTCTAAATGCTCAAAGGGGACTTGAACCCAAAAAAATTTGAGCAAAGTCAAATTTAGCTCCATCATAGTCTTGAGTTGTTTTGTCAATAGCTTACAGTTATTTATTTCCTGGTTTATGGTAGGTTTTTATGATTGTTTCTGCTGGCTTTCATAGCAGCTTTTCGTATGTAATTTCATGTCAGCTTTGTCAATCTTCGATGTAATGCAAAACTCATATAACTTTTAAGGGCAGGGGCTCCTATAAAGCCCCTACTATTTTATCTAAAAAGTTAGATGCAATTTTTTAATTTAATAGAGATGTAAAACTATATTTACCTAAACATGGTTCAATTTACCCACATTTTGTCTTTATTGAATCTAACAGCTTGGAGAGCAAACAACTTTTTACAAAATACTACAAAAATGTGATTCCTACTTGAAGAATTTTTTGCATTTATCATTAGAGATGTTACACAATTGTTCTCTCGGAATTACGTTCTAAGGTAATCAAGATTACTCTTGTTTGGTATATTTTATTTTATTGCAATATCTTTTGTACAGAAGCTTAGATGCTTTTTAGCCTCCTACAGACTCTTGAATCTCAACCAAATACCCTTCTGATCAAAATTGCAACCATATGAAACAAATGCCAGAAAAAAAGAAAAAAGATTTACTTGCCAATTGCCATTAGGTATATGGAGTTCATTTTGAGCATAAGGTAAGTTGAAGTACTAAAAGTTCATACCCATTCACAATCACTTGGCGGAGTTGACTCTGAAATGCAGGGTTCAATTTATAGGTTCCATCTTTTTTCCTACTGGGGAAAAGTTCAAACATTATATCAGTGAAGAATCTTGAGAAGCACAACAAATATTATACTAAATTGAACATATTTTTTTGTTTGATAACCAAAGAGGGTGATAATGATTTGTTCATAAATGAACAAGAAATAAATATGCAACAAAATAATTCACAAATAAGCATGTATGCAATAACAGAATTAAAAAATAGTATATTAAATTTTAATTTTAGAACTACCAATATCTAAAGAGAAAAGCAGTGGTGGGACCACTAAGGAAATCAGTGCCTTATATTAGCCTGTAGTTCATCCCACAAAAATAAATTTAGTTTAAATTTTGACTGGAAGTAAAAATGGATTTCTAGACAAATGAATATGCCTTTGAGAATAAATTACCCAACAGCTTCCACATAACTGTAGGATGGACTACAAAATATACATTCATACATCCATTTAATGAATCACAAAGAGCTCATAAGGCATATCAAAGCTCCAAATAAGGTAAACAAGGAATAATTAGTTCATCAACCAATGCCAGTTTCAACCCTTGAAATTCAGGATGTCCTCCACGTCGAAAAGCATAATGATGTAGAAAATACATTTTATCAAATTTTTATTAAAAAAAATGATTACTCTCACTGTAATGGAGGGAATACCTGTCAGTAACTTCAAGAAATACTCTCAGCTGTAATAACCTGTCAAGTGCTGCTCTATGTTTGGAGAGGCCATCTGAAAGAACCCATTCCTCTAATGATTTGGCAGGCACAGCAGTGTCAATATATAACAGCTGAAATACATATTTCTTTGACACAGGAGGCAATGACCTGCAAAACCATGACATGAGAATTCATTTACATATTTTGAGAAGATAATCAGATCACTTGGAGTTCAATTTCAATTCCAAGATTCAAAAAATCCTTCAATTCTTCTCAAGCTTCATGTGTGTTGCTATTATGTCATGCTACTGAACACATACGTGCATTGTATTTATATGCAATCAACATGATTAACAACATACAATTCTAATGGTGCTCCAATTTATGTTCACAGGAGAGCAAAAACAGTCTATGCAGATAACTGCATACTCCATTCATAAGTCCTGTATCCAACAAATGTATGTTATCCTTACATTCTTATTTCCTCACCCTTAATATAGATAAATGAGAGTGCAAATGTTAGGAAAAGACTCAAACATTAATCATTAGATACTATTTACAATTTCAAACTATATCGACAGTTAGATGTGTAAGAGGAAAATGGCATAAGCAAACAAGAAATGCATGGATTATTGTTATTTTTCATACACACATATTATGCCTGTTCATATGGACTGCCTTTGTAGAAGAGAATCAAATACATGCAATGTTTACGATTCAGATTTTCCATGCATTCTCCATTATCAAAAGGCTTGTTCCATCTAGTGTGAATAGGAAACAAATTGAGGACATATTGTGCAATAAAAGAGGATGGATTCTAGTATTTGTGTGGCAGATTCAATAATAAATATTTGTTTTAAATAAGTGAAAGTTTGGTAACACATCTTGATTCTCAACGAAAGAATAAGATTATAAGACAATAAGTAAAAAAGCTGATCTAATGGAAGAATTATCAATTTCCATTTAGAAAAACTCTGTTTAACATGTGTTTTGCATTTATTGCAGTTTCTCCAGGCACTGCAATCTCGAATAGCTTTCACAAAAATTTGCATTGAAATGCACTCTTGAGAACATATCTAAACTCAACATGTCACTTACAGTTTAATATGTCATTTTCATTTTGCAATTCATACTTCCCCTAACATATACACAGTACAAGGTAAAGATAGCAGTTAGGTCCAAGCCATTTAGCACACCTACTTGGCATGGAAGATTCCTTTGTGGGAACATATCCAAACTCAACATGCCACTTACAGTTTAATATGTTATTTTCATTTTGCAATTCATACTTTCCCTAACATATAAAGGTAAAGATAAAGGTTAGGTCCAAGCCATTTAGCACACCCACTTGGCATAGGAGACTCCCTTGTGGGAACAATGGGAAACGTACTTTCCAGTAAACCTACTTTGAGGGAGGTGAAAACTTACTTATGAGCTTGCTCAGGAGTTCAAAACTTAAGGGTGTTAGTGTTTGTAGCTTAGGGAGATATTTTTCTCCTAAGTAAAAATTAAGATAACAAATAATTGTTAAGGCAAGTCGGCCTTATTATAATTAATATTTTATTTTCTTTAAGAGGCCGACCAAGTGAAGAGTCGTCTTGCTTGTGAAGAGTCACCTTGCATTGTATATATAGAAGGTGATAGTTAAATTCAATCAAATTTAGCAGATCAGATTCAGGATGATGAACTATAGATGTGAAAAACTACTTGTGAATTTCTGTCCTAAAACTATGTCTGAATTCTTCTTTGCTGTGAATGCTCAAATGCAGAACATTTATCAATTTCTATGTTCTACTTTGAGGATGCGATCTAAGTTAAATATATGGAGGGGAGTCACGTCTAAAGGCAAAGTGGCGACTTTTAGGGAAAAGGCGCGTCTCATGAAGACGATCTCAAGTAGGCATCTCATGAGGCGTATCTCACATGGGACGTGTTTAGCGCCCCTTAACATAAACCGAATCAAAATACAAATGGCAATTTAGTATAAGTTCGATTTATATATATTTAATTTATATCCTTTAAAAGTATATTTCGATCTATACTTGGATGAAGGTGATTTGATATAAATGATGATGATGCATGACTGCAATCATCGTTTATATCTGACCGAAGCTACCTATCTTCA